>CAUYTI010019049.1:0-23219 GCA_963575145.1 Galago senegalensis | reverse complement strand
GAATGTGAACATTTTAAAGCAATAACTGAGAAAATGACATGAAGGCTGTGTTGACCAGCTTGATGGAAGTATTTCAGAATGCATGTGAAAACCCCACACTGTACCCCAGAAGAGTATCAATGTACATAGTTAACATTCAATAAAAAAAAATATATATATGCAGGAAAGGTGAAATGTAAAAATCCAGTCATATTGCAAGACTATCTAAAAAATTCATTTAGCCTGTTGAAATAATTGATATATAGGACACTAGAACAAATAATGGCTGTGTGGTCCTTTATCTTATGTGCATAAGAAAATGTTACAGAATAATCATCAGCTAGGTCATCTAGAAGCCTTCTTAGGTTTCAAAAGATGAAAATAAATCTTAAAATGTTCTTATTGCATTAATAGAAGTTAAAAATAAGAGCAGCAAATGAATTATAAGCAAGCCAAAACAATAGCGTATAAATTAGGCAATGCAATTATAAATAACCCATAAATCAAAGGAAAATTAAGAAAAAAAACATTAGAAAGTATATTTACTGGCCTAATGTTGAAGCTGTGGCATAGAAAAATATGTTAGATAAATGTTGACTTTTAGAGAAATTTACAGTTTGTTTTTCTTTAGTTTTGAAAAGTATCTCATTTTATTTGTTAAACTTCAAGGACAGAGAAATAAATTTCCAGGCATTAAACAAGCATACCAAGTCACCTCTAACAGTAAACACAAAAATAATTGGGCTGGGATTTCATTCCTTAAAGCTAATAATCAATGCCAAGAAACAATAAAAAAGTCCACCTCCGATCTCTGGTCATGAACTTTTTACAGCAAAATTATAATATCTGTAAGATCATACCCATTTGGGGGTAGCAGTTACAGAACAAATCTAGCAATAATACCGACACGAATGTGCCTGATGTTTGAAGAAGCAGATTTATAGGAGCAACTAATTTGTCCTATAAAGGCATTACATACATTTTCAGAGTTTCATTATTTCACCTTGACCCACTGCTATCTGTATCTTATGATAAATTGTGTATAACTCTATTCACAGAAATCCCATGAAAAGTACCTGGATCCAGTTCTGTCTCAGTCTGTCATTTCCCATAAAATAAAAGTAATAATACATAAATCTTGGGGCTTGAGGACAGGTTAAATCAATCTCCTAGTACAGTTGATAATCATGATCAATATTGTTGTAAGGAAATTGGAATTTTATTTTATTTTATTTTATTTTTTTGGCTGGGGCTGGGTTTAATCCTCCAGCATATGGGGCTGGCATTCTACTCCTTTGAGCCACAGGCGCCGCCCAGAAATCGGAATTCTTTTAACATGCTCTATACAGACACTTCTTGGCTCTGACTTGTCCAACAAAGTTTCTTTTCTCTTGGTGCAAGGAGTCAATCTTTCACCTGGGAATTTTATCGCCTATTTTCAGGAACTCAAGTGAGATTGGAATGCCCTTCTTCCATTTGGTAATTTTGCAGTGCCTTTCGTTCAAAATAATATTTTGGGATGCATATTCTGCCATCTTTAAATGTCTATCCCTTTATTGTTTGTTCCTAATTGTTTTTCCAGTTTTAAGTTTGTTTTCTTTCATTTTGTCTTTTTTAGAGTAATAAAATACTCAGTCAATTTTTCCTCGATAAAATCAGTTATGTACACTTTACTATGCTTTGAGTAGTGACTCAAGACATTACATCACACAGTATTCACTTGAGATATCATTTAACTAACACCAGTGAAAATGTCCCACATCACAAATATCTCAAAAATGACATTCTCCAACTGGCATGGGTATGAGGAGAAGGCAACACTTACACTGCTGGTAGGACTGCAAACTAATACAACCTTTTTGGAAGGAATTATGGAGAACCCTCAATGAACTCAAACTGGCCCTCCCATTTGATACTGCAATCCCATTACTGGGCATCTACCCAGTAAGGAAAAAAATCCTTTTACCATAAGGACACTTGCACTAGACTGTTTATCACAGCCAAATGCCCACCAACCCAGGAATGGATTAACAAGCAGTGGTATATGTACTACTATTCAGCCATCAAAAAAGACAGAGACTTTGCATCTTTTATAGTAACCTGGACAGAAATGGAACACATTATTCTTAGTAAAGCATCACAAGAATAGAGAAGCAAGAAGCCCATCACTCAGTTCTGATAGGAAGACAATTAATGACCTAATACATGCTAGGGACTGGGGGAAGGGGAGAGCAGAAAGAGGGAAGGAGTTAAAGGGGTGAGGGGGTCACGGTGTGTAATACACCTTTTGGAGGTGGGACACATGATAAGAGGCACTTTACCTAAAAAATGCAATCAGTGTAACCTGGTTCTTTGTACCGTCAATGAATCCCCAACAATACAAAAAAAATTACTTTCAAATATTCTCTCAATGCTACAATTTTATACATAATTCCATTCAATTATTTTTATATGTTGTGCTATTGTGTTAATGCTTTTCATTTTCTTGCAGTTTTTTTTTTTTTTTTTTTGGCCAGGGCTGTGTTTGAACCCACCACCTCTGGTATAGGGGGCCGGCACCCTGCTCCTTTTAGCCACAGGCACTGCCTATGCTTTTCATTTTTTAATATTTAGAACTCTGTAGATGTTTCTATTTTTTTGGCACTGTCAATGTGATTCAGTAAATTTTGTTTGCCCACATTTCAATTTTTTCCTTTTTGGATCTGTTCTTTAAAGTCTGTGTCCCTCTTAAAATTCATACAGCCATAATAATTTTTATTTCATTTCTTTAGAGCAGGTTTTCTGGAGATTAATTTACTGATTTTTTAGGTGGGAGGAGATTCCTGGCAGTATTTAATCCCTTTCATTTTTTAAGGATATTGAATATAGCCATTCCATCACTCTTTATTGTTATCATATACAAGTGAAATTCACAATTTAAGATAAAAATGGTATTTTAATTACTTATCAAATGACTTCCTTGAATTATTTTTATTCACAAAAATATAAAATGTCTATGAAGAGGCTACCTTTTGTTTTAGATATTCACTTTTAAATGTTTGCAACATTAAAATAAATTATGTAAAAAACACATAAAGTAGGATGCAGAATAAAAGAACATAATATTTCAGTTTTCTTGTACCTAAGACTTTATTATTTCTCTTGCTTTTGTGAAGAGATAAACTAATACCTGGAATTTGTATCCATTTTTCACTTATGGTTAAAAAAATCTATTTACACATGTCTGGGATTACAAAGGAGTATATAATGATTCTTGGCTTTGAGCTTTAATAGTAGCACTATTAACACATTGATGTAATATTGAACAGTTGTTTATTTCACTAAACTTTGTTTTTCCTACTCATTCAGGTTTTCTTATAGTAGGTTGTTCATTTGTTTTCACTGTTTTGAATATTCCATTGTGGGCAAACATTAAACATTACTCAAGTGAGTAATCTAGTAATAAGTGAGTAATAAGCAAACATCTATTACTTCATCTATTCACTTGAAGTAATAGATGTTTGCCTTATTTTCAGGTTTTTTTTTCAATTCATGAAGAGTGGAGCCAAATATATTTGTACATGTCTCTGGCTGCATATGGAATTATTTTTCTAATTCACATATTTAAGAGCAAAATAACTGAAGAGCTTGTAAATACCTGTTTTTTAGGGAAACCTCCAATTTTTTTTTTAAGTGCACCAATCTGCACTCTCATTTCAGTGAATAAGAATAATCCATGTTCCATTCCTTTGTTAGATGTCTTAACTGCTGCCAACGTGGTGGGTAAAGATATTCTACCTCTGTGGCCTTAATGTGCATGTCCTTTTGTAATAAAAATTAATGTGTTTATTTTGCTAGCTGCAAGGAGCCCTGAGGTGATGGAGAATGCACTTGCTGAAGAACAATATTTTTGAATTCTGCCTATAATTCAGAGAGTTACTGGCTTACTTTCTCCTTGCACCCTTCCTTTCAAATTCATCTGACTGGCTTGCACAATCGGACAAACAATAATATTCTCCAGATCATTCATGAACCTGCTCTGTGATCTATTTAGAGAAGTTTTAAAGTATTCAACCTTATGCATTTTCCTATTTGAAAGCATATTATACTCTAGTATAAATGGTGTGGACGTTTGTGTATATAACTCAATGCAATGCAGACCCTAAAGTCAGGATTTCCTATGTGATAGAACATGTCCTCTGTTGTGCACCTTCTTCAAATTAAAACATGTTAGCCACGAGTGCCAGAGGGTGGCAGGTTCAAATCCGGCCCTGGCCACTTATACAGCAATGAGAATTACAACAAAAAATATGGGCGTTGTGGCCGGAGCCTGCAGTCCCAGCTACTCAGGAGGCTGAGGCAAAAGAATTGCTTAAGCCCAAGAGTTGGAGGTTGCTGAGAACCTGTGACCTCACCACCCAGAGCAACAAAGTGAGACTGTCTCCAAAAAAAAAAAAAGTCTCTCTTTTTTTCTGTTTGGCCAGGCTGGGTTTGAACCCTCCACCTCTGGCATATGGGGCCAGCACCCTACTCCCTTTAGCCACAGGCACCACCCAGTCTCTCTCTTTTTTTTTCTCTCCTTTAGTAGAAGCCCATTTGCTCTACATTCATTCAAAGAGTGGCCCTCAACTATGATTACACTCTATTTTAGAAAGATGGGGGAAATGTTTAAACAGCTAACTTTACTCAAAGCCAACAAAATATTTAAAGACACTGCAAGCGAAAAGGTACCTAGTGAATGAAAAACTCAGCTATAGGTAAGATAAGAATAAAAAAGATCTTCAAATTCTTCTTTGGAGAATTTTTATGTATATAAAGTGGGACTAAAACTAAATTCACTCCATACTGGTAGAAAACAAACAAAAACCCTGGTATGGCTTGTCTGAAATTGTGACTCAAACTTTGCCTGGACTATAAAATATATTCAAGTAATTCGGTCATTAGGCTAGAAAGTAGAGTGGAATAATTCATGGTATTAAAGGTAACTGAAATTTTATTTAGATTTTTAATTGAATGATTGAAATGTAATTATTCGGAGACAATTAGTATTATGGAAAAATAACTCTAGTATGTCAGAGTAAAAATGTTATGGAATAATTATACTAAAAACTCTCTGTCAGTTCCATAAGATATTCTGGTTAATAGTTACTTTTTCCTGTTTTATTTTTATGTAAAGTAGTTTCTTTCTATATCAAAACTAATCACACACTATTTATGTACCTTATATCGTCCAGAGTTATTTCTTATACAAAAGATGGAATGACAAGAAAATTCTCGTGTTAGAGGTAATTTACTGTTTAGTTTTATTTCCTTGGCATATTTACTGAAGTAAGAAGGAAAATCTGTTTCTGCTGAAATTCTACTTACCCAGGAGGGACAGAACTCAACTATCTTCTCTTAGAATGTCAAAAATATTATAGAGATGAAATTTCAAAAAAAATTAAGCAAGGACATATATAAAATTAGAATGATGTGGCTATATGAAACAGAAAACTAAAGCACCAGAGGAATTAAATCTTTGTTTTCTATATGTTGATTATATTTTCTATTTCCAATTTTGTAAATAAATTAATTCCTGTGTTTGTTAAGCATGCAAACACATCTTTTAGTGGTATTTTTATTGTACTAAAGAAATTATTTACCAAATAACTAGACTATGTTTTTACACATGTGACTGCTCACTGGTGGCCAGTTTTTTACCTTGAGCATTAAAGCAAAGAGAAATATATTTCAACAAAGCATAGTCTAGTTAATGAGAGAAGATGAAAAATCACCTTGAAAAGTGACATCTAGAGAGGGAGAGAAGTAATTGTGACCATTTTGCAACCCCAGATATCCACTATCTAACCTCCTCTACTAGAGTCGATATTGGCAGTCAGGTATAATCTCTACCTTGTTTCATAGGATATGACATTTCTTTTTTTTTCTTTGCATTTTTGGCTGGGGTCAGGCTTGAACCCGCCACCCACAGTATATGGGGCCTGTGCCCCATTCCACCAGCCACAGGCACTGTCCAGGATATGACATTTCTTTGCAAACTAATAGTTCTCTAAATGTTAAATTCAAATTTCTTCAAATTTTCTCCTAATTTTCTTATGACATTAAAAATAATAATAGAACCTTAGCATAAAGCATCTGTACTATGATATCTTCATCTCTCCATGGAGAAGCAAAATTTTCACCTCTCTGAGATCTTGGTCTATTATCTTTTGTGTGATCATAGTTATTACTGTGGTCATAGTTATTACCAACCCAAACTATATTATCCAACTAGGTGAAACCCCATGTACATCTTTAATACATTGAACTGAAAAAAAAAAGAATTAGATGGACAAACTACTTAAGTGTAGCTCTATACAGCAAATGAATAACTATGTAATTTTTCAGCTTATAATTCTATTTACCAGCATGTACAACTTTATATGACATTAGACTTGGGGTCAAGTTCCAGATTTATAAATAGGAATATTAGGAATTTAACCTTAAAACAGTTTAATCATTGATTATTAGCCATATGTACGTGCCAATTAATTGTGTACAACTTTACAAATAAGTTAAGTAAAAAATTACAAATCATGGTTGTGTGAGAAATTAAATTACTAAAAAATAAGAAGAATGCCACATGTTTTGTAAAAAGTATCAGAAAAAAAAGGAACTAGATTTTTTAAATAAAGAACTAGGATTAAGATATTTTTTATCACACAATTATATTACTTTAATGCTCAGAAATATTAGTTTGCTATTTTTGTTACAAATAGTAATGAATTAAACAGATCGCTAAATAGTACAAAATTTCCACTCCATTAAATTTATAATTTAAAATTGTTGGTTAAATATGTGAAAGGCTTATGCAATCAGTAAAATGAGTGATGAACCTGGTGTCCTCTCTGTCCCTACACTGCTAAGTGATCACACGAAATATCTTTTGCTGACCAAGCTGAGAAACCATCATTCAGACTAAATTAAAATGAAATGTTAGAACCCAAGAAAATTAAGTTGGCTGATGAATAACATTCTGAATGTCGTTTCAAGTGCTATGAATAATTATAATTAGAGAAGTCGCTGGCACATGACAGCTTCTTGCAAAATTAAGAATGATTAAGTTCGTTTTGTCATATAGAAAGATAAAATTAACATTACTTAGTTTGAAAAGGCAGAGATGATCCCCTAGTGCTGCTTTAAAGTATATTCTGCTTCTCATGATAACTATGTGAAAATAAAAAGAACTCAATAAATTTCTTTTTATGCTTAAAGGATAAGGAAAACTTCTGTTTTCAATAGTTTCAGTCCTTTATACTTTGCTTAAAAATTGTCCTCTCTGTCAGAAGTTCTAATCCACACAACATGTCGTTTGTAGCTTCAAATCTTATTTTGTGCTCATTTTTTTCAGATTATTTGTCATGATAAATAATACGCTGGAATAAGTTGGATAATGTTGGAGAAAATGTTTGCTTAGCCCAAGGAGATTAAAATCTACAGACTTCTAATGGTTAACACCAATTAGTCTCTATTTCCTCCCTTAAGGAGTGGTATTGTTTGGGTGAGTCTGAAATATGGTAAAGGCAGTTTGGTTTAATAGACAAAGACAGGTTTTGAGATGCAGCCTTGGCACACTGTGCACCTGGCTGAATGAACTCAGACTGGTCATTGAAACTCTATCTTCAGTATAAACCAAAAAAAAAAAAATGAATATTGAAAACATTTCCTCATCAACTATGCCTTGATAGAACTTACCAAAGTTTGTCGTGGAGGAAGAGGAAATAACAGCGTATAATAAATAAAGTGCCTTGTAAAGTCAGAAACTTCCTGTAAATATTAGTTGGTCATTAACTGTGTCATTAAAGGTACAGTCTTTCTGAGGCCCATATTTTCTTTTTTCATTTTTCACACAATCAGAGCACTTCTGAATAAAGAGATATTACATAGGTTTTATTATGACAATTACTTTTCTCACAAATAAAATGAAAATACCTTTTTCTTAGGCTCCCATTGTTGATTGACGTCTAAGATTCAGCTTTAGAAGTGTTTTCCTTTTACTTATGAGCTAAATATGTGTTGGCTTAGTAGATCTGCGATTCTGATCAGAAGTTTGAAAATTATTTCAGTGTTTCTGTTCGGATTCTAACCTCCACTGAATTCTAAAGTGGTTATCACCACAAACACCTAAGAGTCCAGGTATTCTTTAAAATATATTTCCTTATAAAGAAATAACATAGGTATTCAGTAACACTTTTTAAATTTTTTCAAGTAAATATGATTTATTGATAAACTTAATTTATTTGGGAAGGAGTGGCTTAATTTCTTTTCTCTCTTTAATTAACTAATACAGAAATAAATTGTTACACTTAAATGCTATTTAGGAGGGAAAAAGGATACTTCTGTTTTTTCTATTTTTGGCTTTTGTAAAATCATTTGATTTAATTTCTGCAGCTTGATAGAAAACAAATTATGTTTATTTATCTAATAATTATTTACAAAAAGAAGGTAACCAGAAGAAATTATTTGTTTTGGGTGTTATTGTGTATGTGGGGTATGGCTCTTTGCAAACATAATACTTTTGTTTATTTAAAGTGAAAATTCTCCTCAGAGGAAATAAATTATCTCACTGCTACTGATGCATAAAACCCATGGGGAACTATATATGTAATTATTCATTTATAAATATTTATTTCCTCTTCTATGATGGATCACACAAGTCATGTGAGTACCTACAGCATTCCCATTCTGGCCAAATAGGAATTTCTGAGCTACTCTGAGTTGACTTTTATAAATTAGAACGGCATAATTCTCAGGCTATGTCCTTTGTGCCAGATTAGTAAATAGATGCACACACAAAAAAAACCTTTGACTTTTTCATTTGGGGAAAATTTTCAGGACCAAGGTTTTGTTTGTGTGGGTGTAGTTCCCATTCTTTTATTTTATTTTTACACTTCTTTTCGTGTGATTAAAAGGTAACACCGTTTTTACGTACATCAAGAGCAGCAGAAAGCATGACATTGGAATCTATAACCAACAGCCCAACCTTCATATTAATGATGTGTTTTGAAAGAAGGTCTCCAAATTTGTTTTCAGTCCTTATTTTCACAAAATTTTCTAGAAGTCAATTCTGTTTTTCTAATTCCACAGTCCTTGAACAATTGAGCAATGGACTGTGAAGCTGTAATTCCATTTCTTCATTTTCAGATCCACGAATACTCACGGTGAGACAAGGCTCCTAACATTCCTTCTCGGCTCAAGTCTGTGTTGAACCACTATCTACAGAATTCTCCTGTTCTCAGGGACCCTTCACAGTGGAAGGCAGACAAGCATGAAACGAGATTTTCTTTTTCAGCTTTCATTTATTACTGACTAAGAAAAAATGTCCAGAGAGGTAAAAAACTTCCCCCTGATATTCTGCAATCTCTCTCTAAATGACTTAATTTGTGCTCTCTATTAAAAATAACGGATTCTGTGTTGGTCAGGTACTGGTGACTTGGCTGAATTTATTTTCTTTTGCTAGTAGATTTCACGAATTTTTTGGATTTTGTATCTGAAGTGTATTATTTTTCTGGGGCTCCAATAGCAAAGCAACGCAAACTGAATGGCCTAAAACTAAATTGTTTACCATATTAGAGTTCTTGAGACTAATCTTAAGGCTTGAAATCTCAGAACAAGAGCCTTTAATAATCATATTTGTAGCAACGTACAGTCATGATGACATATGTTATTCACTAGGAATGTAAAAGCTTTTCTTATAGTCCTCGTTAGTTTTTTTTTTTTTTTTTTTTTTTTAGAGACAGAGTATCATTTTGTCACCCTCGGTAGAGTGCTGTAGTGTCACAGCTCACAGCAACCTCCAGCTCTTGGGCTAAGGCGATTCTCTTGCCTTAGCCTCCGGAGTATCTGGGACTAGAGGCACCTGACACAATGCCTGGCTATTTTTTTGTTGCAGTTTGACCGGGCCGATTTGAACCCCCCACCAGTTTACTTTCCATAGAACACTAATTTCCACTCTTTCACAGTTGATTCTCTTCTTTATTATTCTAGTGGCACAATTGTACCTTTATTGACAATGTGCTAATAATGTAGATTTATAAATATTTTTCTGCATTTGGCTTTTAAGTCATGTAGGAAATACAAAGCAGAGTTAAAAAGCAGAAAGGCAGTAACAGTGCCTTTTCACCTTTCCCAGGCTTTTACTTTTATCCTTTGTACAGTTTTGAGTTCTGTCTGGTGTCTTTTGATTTCAACCTGAAGGGTCCCCCTTAGCATTCCCCACAGGGAAGGCCTAGCGCTCATAAATTCCACTTGCGTTTCTCTGGACTGCTTTAATTTCTCCTTAGGCTCCTGTTACTTTTCTTAACTTCTTTTTAAATTTTTTTTTCTTTGCCCCTCAGAGTGGTTAACTGTAACTGTGCTATCTTTGAGTTCACTGTTTCTTTATTCTGCCTCTTCAGATTCTCTGTTGAATCCCATAGTGATCTTTTCCTTTCAGTTATCAAACACTTCCTGCGAGCCCTGGATCTTGGGACCAGGCAGAGATGGGAGCTTCGGGGCTTCTCCGGTCTCTTCTGAGCGGGCATCCTGTGTTAAGCATGCAGGTGGTTTTCTACATTCCCCCGTATACTTCTGAATGCTTTGATGTCCCAAGGAAATTCTCTCCACAAACTTTCTTCCATGTTTAGGCGGTGGGTTTCATGTTTCACCTATAACCATGTACTCTTGGCGGCTGCAGGTTTTCCAGTTAATTTACTATATGCTTGAACAATGTTCAACCTTTATCCCTTTAGCAAATCGCAACCAAGCCAGGAGGAACAGAGATGAGTCCTCTCCTATCATCAGTTCTTCAGCCCCTAGACCGAATTGATTAACACAATCATTTTTTAAAAAGATCAATTCTGCTCCCCGCGGAACCAGAGACCAGGCCTCCAAGTGGAGAACGCCGCTCGCCGTCTTTAAAACCACCAGACAGCCTGGGATCTGCGCTACGAGACAAGTCAAATGTCCACAGAGCTTTTCTCCTGTTTTTATGTTACTTTTTTCTTTTTGTTCAGAATTTGCTTGGTTGCAGTACAGCTTTGATTATTTCCCAGAGTATTTACAAACTCGGTTCTCATAGTTTCTGCTTATTTTAGGTGTTTCCGTGGGGGAATGAGTCGCGCTACCTAACTCTATCATTAAATTTTTAATCATAACCCTACGAAATAAATAACATTATATCTATTTTTCAAATCAGGAAGTTTTTTCAACCTGGACTAAATAAATTAGTCAAGGTAACTCTTTTTAGTGATTTCCAAGGACAAGAAAAAGAAACAATCATATATTTCAATATATTATTTTGCAGTTAAAGAATCAAAGCATGTGATACAAAAGGTGTTATTGTTAGGAAAGTTATTAAGATCTGGACTTCATTTCTGAAAAATAAATGGGTTGAATTAGTCTCACCTCCTTAAATTTTTCCTATTCATCCTAAGGAGTCTAAAGATTTCATTAATCAAACATTTTACGCAAGAAAATTTTACTATATTCATGTTGATCACCTCCAGTTTTTAAAAATTTTTGCCATTGATATTGCTTTTCCCATTGATTTTAGCCTTTCTAATTATATTGCTTTTTTTTTCCTGTTGGAACAGGAGAAAGGACTTTTCACGGTCTTCAGAACAGACTGGAAGAGAGACAGCTTTCATGCTCATAGATATGACAAATTCCACCTTACAAAAATCCCCTCCAACAAAACCACAACAAAGAAAGAAAAGCGAATTATCTGTCTGTAGCTTATTTCTGAAGAATGATTTCTTATAATATTATTCAAAGGTTGTATAGGAGGCTTAACTCAGAATTACAAGTTATATGTGGGAGACTGGTACCAGAGCACCCTCCACAGGGGCAAAAAAAAATCCACTGCTGCTCAAGTACCAGATATAAAATGTTAAAGTATCTGCATGAAAACTACACACGTCTACCCTTATACTTTGTATCATTTCTAGATTACTTCTATAAGACTTAAAACAATGTACATGCTCTGTAAATATATGGTCTGCTGAATTGTTTGGGGAATTATGTTAAAATAAAAGTTTGAATATGTTCAATAGAGACACAACCATTTTTTTTCCCTAAATATTTTAGAGCCACAGATGGCTGAATCCACAGATGCCAAACCTAAGATTATGGAGGGCAAACTGCTTATTGTACATATAGATGTAGTGCTTCTAAAGGCAAGATTGAAATAATGCTTAGCGAAAACAACTCTACATTGTACCATGAAAATATATAATACAAAATTGTCAAGAACACGAGTTCTGTGACTCAAAAAACATTGGTATCAACATGCAAGTCCTATGCTTGTCAGTTTCTATAATTTCTATTTCAAATGTTACTATTTTACCCTTTCTGTTTCAAAGGAGTAAAGAAAGAGGACACACAGCTCACAGCCAGCACTTTGATCGCTTGTTTGGGTGTTTTTAGTTTGAGGGGTTTTGTACTCATGCCGGTACTTTTACTTCAGAAGCAATCTTATACATATATATTTTTTTGTTTATTTAAGTTTTAAACACCATGGTTTGTAACAAAACAGCAACAATAAAGTGGTTTTGCTTTGAATGGTACTACAAGCAATGATGGAATTGTTAAAAGATTGTAAATGTGAATCTTCCCCCTTCATGAAGTTGAATAATGTATTATATCTTTGAATTTTGGTGTAAATATAAATGCTTATGTAAACAATTCATCTCTGTTACCATGGGATTTAACCTGCTTAGCTTTATTATCTAAGCAGGGTTTTAACAATTAGAAATTAAAGACCCTTTAATTCTTGTTCATTAATATGAAATGATTTTAAAAATCCAGATATTTTTGATATTATGTACCATTACGTCTTCTAATTATTAATCCTCCAGCTGTTATTTTTATTATATTGTTTTACCGACAAGGAAAGATGTTGAGTTTAGCCCAGCACCAATTCAGTTTTCAATTATTTACTTGCACTCACTAGAAATGACGCCAGTATTTCTACAGCTTGTTCTTTCACCTACTTCTTTCCTTTTCACTCCTAACTTTATCTTGAATATAGGCAAAAAGTCAAACCATTTTAACCAATCCTTTTGTTTAAATTGCCTTGATTCATTTCATGGTAACTAATATCTCTCTGTATTTCTAGCTAGTCATTCTGTAATTAATTCTAATGGATAAAGGTAAACCTCATTTCCACATGAAATCTGATAGCCATTTCTGAAAGCTTTCTTATTAATCAGTATCTGGATCCCTTCTCTCTCAAGCTTCTCTTTGATCCCCAAGGTCTTCCATTTGATCCTGCAATCTCATTACTAGGCGTCTATCCAGAAGAACAAAAATCATTTTACTACAAGGACATTTGCATCAGAATGTTTACTGCAGCTCAATTGCACACCATGACCTAATTTCCGCATCATTATCTAAATCCCAGAACCAGGCACACGTTCCCAGGGGACTTATTCTGAAGGCTCAGCCAATTTATTTCCAACCAGATCATCTACCTGTGTAAAAAACAATCTCTTTTGCAAAAGCTCAACAGTTTTTCTCCCCTTCATAGATCAGATTGTCCTTCCAAAACGATTCCATAATTGAATGAAGAAGCCAGGCTACAGAGGCCGACTTGCAACTTCTTCAGTTCACTCATTGTTACAAAGAGCATCATAAATTCATTGTAACAGGGATGAGCTATCCTGAACAGACACGATGGCTCTTAAGGCTTTCTCTGTCTTTAACAGGATGAGATTTTTTCCAACTCCTTTCCTTCCACTTCTTTCCTTAGGAAAGATATATTTGCATTTCACCTCCTGCAGGGCTGGTCAGTCTCAAGTTTGGAAAGCAAAGCATCAGAGGTTCTATAATCACAATGACAATGGGAGTTATGCTGTGAGCAATGGACACTGTCAGAATTAACAAGAGAATTGTACTTTAGTCCTGTAGACTTTAATTCATTCGCTCTTAGGCTTTTTAATAAGAATGCCATTCTTCTATCCCATCTTCCTTTTTTTCCTCCTGAAGTTAGCAGTGTCTATAAAAGGAAAGGCTATATCAACACTGACATCATTCTCACACTGCTGTGGTGCCTCTAGTTGAGAATATAATGCAAATAATTGTCTAAAAGCTATAGCAAGATGCTGAAAGGAAGATGAGTCAGAATCATGAGTGGAAAAAACAAGGCAAGTACTAGTAAATTAAAAATATTTTGTTGGAAACCTCTAATACTTTAGTTGTGATGTCATGAAGCCTCCACGTTGAGTCTTCTTTGATGTCATTTCATTAAATGAGTTTTTTTTTTTTAACTTGGAACATTGTCTTGTGCAGTCTGAAGAAAGCACTGTGCTGAGATGTCTCTATGAGACCTACAATGTTTTACTTTATTTCAGGAACAAAAAATATCAATTTTTTTTCTTCCTTCAAAAGCAGCACATCAGTAAATACTTGTGGAATAAATGAATGAATATTGCATTAGTACACTCTCACTGAGAATTTCTTGGTTTAATTCAAATAACTTATCCCAGTCCTATCAAAAGAGCTGGCACCTATCTTATTAGATGTAATTAATACAAGATTTTAGCACCACGGTTCTGGAGGAATAGTGAGAGGAATAGTAATAGCCCTAATTTCTTTAAAAGAAGAAATTTCAATATAATAGTAGTGTGACTCCTTTATAAGTCTCATTTAGTTCTTACAAGAACTGATTGCCATTATTCCAATGTTATCATTCTAATAAAAATAAGTATCAGTGTGTCCACCTGCTCTCAATGCTTTGAATTGAGTGATAAAATGCTAATGTCTTCTGCTCAATATTTATCCCCTCTCAATATTTAAGAGATCTTCTAAAATAAATAAAGATTTTAAATGGGTTTTGTTAACATTAAAGTTTTATATCTCAAACAGATTTGCATCTCGATGGAGACTGCTGTGTTTCCTCTTCATCAGGTGCTTACAGAGGGATTTCCCTGCATGGTGGTGGGTGATTTCGTGACGTTTAATGAAGCAGACCTAAATCCCGGCATTATTATGGTATTCTTTACAAGTAAAACACATGGTACACCCTTGGCATATTGATTTTCCATTTATACATTAGAATTTAATGCCTCACCTGTTTATATCTTCTTTCTCCTACTAAGTTCTTGTCAAATACCAACTCATTAGTCAAAGCTTAGACTAACATTTGATAAAATGATCAAGTAAGGCTTACAGAGAATCAGAACACAAAGATAGTCCTTGAAGAAGGATTTACATGGCAAAGTGGTCTTTATACAGACCAAAGTTTTTAAGAAAATAAACTGAATTTTTCATTATCCTGTATTCATTAATTTACACATCCTTTCATTCAACAAGCATTCACAGAGTGCATATTTTGTTCTAGGTACCAGGCTAAGATTTTGAAATACAGAATAAAATAATTCACAGTCATCTACAGTTGTCTCCAAGCAATTCCACTGTGCGTGTGGCATACGTCACGTGTAGTGGATTGATTACCCACGTGCATTAAATCCTCACCATCTATAGGAGTTCATCCGTAACACAGGCTATTGTGGAGCAGATGCTGTAAACAAATGATGTAAAGCTAAGTGAGGAAGCACTGACAAGGCTTGTGACTTACTGAGCCATTTAGAATGAGCAATGAGCCAAAGCAGGAGTCCTACAGAGAAAGAATCAATAATGAATACATTACCATGCATATTCCCTAAGACAAGGGTAATAATCATGTGACATTCACTACTGTTACTAAATAATTTTCGGGAGTCCTTCCTCCCCTCCTTCTGGACTCCAGCATACCTATTTCTGGTGCAAAATAGCATAATCTGAACTTCTTTTAACAGCATAATGCTGTTAGGCTATAGATCCTCAGTACATTTTTCAAAATCCATCGGCTCATTTAAACCTTCTGAGGGAAAATGGCAATTGAGCATAAGTCTTACATTAAAGAACCCTGTTCTGACTAGAGGCAATGTGGCATTTCACCTGCTCATCAATTCGCTGTATCCTGAAAGCTTATGAAGGATAAATAAGCAAGTACCTTGTCTTCTCGTCCATCTCTCTTGCTAATTTCAAACAGACCACTAGTATATTTTTGTTATGTTCTTAAAAGGCTTGTTTTCATATCTTTTCACATTGCATCATTTAAAATACGTTGAGATCTATTTTTGTCCTGCTGTCCATAATTTTTGTTACTCATTATTGTCTTGCTGTGCTATCATTCAATAGTGAAGTTACACGTATTCAATAAATGATGGTGACACAAAATCTAACTATGTTCACCAGAGGGAAAAACTAAGGTAGAAAGAAGAAAACAGTGTTGATTATTTGGGTTACATTTTGACTGAAAGTGTTTATCTCTTGTGTTAATTATTTAGTGACAAATCTAAGTCACTTAATAGTAATTCCCTGAGACAGCCTAAGTGTCCTCACGCCATTCAAAGATTAGGAATTAAGTCTGTGTAGTACTATGTAATAATGATTAAAACATGCATGTGTGCATTTTATAGTGGCTAAAGGTAGGTAATTTTTGAAGGTGGCTGATGGGCACATTGGAATTCATTGTATTATTTTCCACTTAACCATATATGTCTGAAATTTTCCATGATACAAACAAAACCTAAAAATTATAATGTGCATGCATTCACTTGAAAGAAAGAAATGACTTCCAACAGATGTCTGAATTTTCTTCTTTTTCTTTTTTAATTTTTTTATTTCAAACTAATGTGAGGGTACAAATTTTTAGATTACATTGTTCTCAAAGCATTTCAACTTCAGATAACTTTTTTAAAATGGCAATGTTGACTAGGTGGTGTTTTGATAGTAATACACTTGCACACAGGGATATACCATTTTCTTTTGATATTTTCTCTTACATGAATTCATACTAGCAGAGCTTTATTTTACTGGAAATAATCAAAAATAAACCTTATTAAAATAGAGGGAGGGTATAATGTCTAACATCATCAACAGAAGATAGAAATATTTGTAACTACATCACTACACCGCTTCCCTTGGCTAATGATCAGAAGGGAAACCAAGACCTCATTTGACTTTAGCCCTTTAAGTCAGGAAATCTTTTTAGTCAGAAAAGTGAAAGAACTTACCAAGATATAGTCCCCATCTCCCAGGATAAGGACAAATTTCACATGCTTTCTCTATTTGTAGGCATTAAATCCAATGAAAAAGACTAAAATATCTCATCATCATATATGGCAATTAATATCTCTGAGGACCTACAGGTCACCCCATCCTCCTCTACTAACCTGACCGCTGGCTATTATAGACCCAAAAACAAAAGCCATTCTTTTCTGTTAGCTATTGGTCTTACTCTACCTAGGCAATTTTCCATTCTTTACCCTTGGGACTTATTGTCTGGTATGCCCCCCTAGTCTGGACAAAACAAGAATAAGTCCCATTACCTTTTCTACCTCATTAGCTTTGACGTACCCATAGCTATCCTCACACAAACACTACTCTACCCGCTGTTCTCTTCCTCACTGTCAGGCCTCCTGCTGTTTTTACAGGTGGCATTTAAGTGGCGCACTTCTGAGATACATCATCATTATGATATCATTGTCACAGACCTACAGGCATAAATCTGGGCATGAAAGTTAACTTGGAAAAATTACTGTCAACTCACCAAAAGTTTACATTGTACAAGATAAAAAATAAGTATATATTTAAGACTGTTAACATTTACCAAAATCTATATTAAAAAAATTACTATAGTGTTGTTGTTATTAACAGCACTATTGTTTTACTCTTAAACCACTTAATATGAAATTGGATATACCTATAACATAATGAAATTCTCTTTTTTTATGAAGGTAGAGTATGTTATTGTCTATTGAAATAGATTGTGCTTTGCCTACCTTTATATATCATTTGTGATATAGCTTTTTGGACTTCTGCGACTGCTTATTATTAACCTATGTTTGAAAACAAATTTTAAGGTGTATTTTTCTCAGTCTCAGTGAAAGTTTGAAACTAGACATATTTAATTTCTAAACAGATAAAACCGGATGCAAGGTAAAACACAGATAAACCCTTATACAGAAACAACAAGATAAATACAGGAGAAGAACATTCCTTCTCATTCATTTATACCTTAATTGATTCCTTAAATAGTTATTTAGTACTACCATTTTCTAGGAGCTGCAGAAGTGGGTCTGGGGCTCATCATGGCCATCGGTCTGCACTCCTTCCTGTCCCTCACCCCCCATCTTTCCTCTTTCATCCTTCCAAATCCTCTTTTCTAGAACTCTCCTCTGTGGGCACATAGGGACAATTTGCTGGTAAAACTATTGAATGGCCAACATCTCAACACTGACAAAAGGATTCTGGAGTTTGGAGATCATGGAATCCGAATTAACTCACTCAATTTAGCTGCCCCAGTAAGCTAAACCTTTAGTATTGCTTGCTGTTATACAAATTTAGATTATAGCCCTTGCAGTCTCTGTCATTCATCAATTTTGCTTTGGTTCAACACACTAAATATGACAGAACTCATTTTTACTCATCAGGAAAAAATACCCCTTTATTCTTTATTTTAAATTCTTTCCTGTAAGAGTAAAAGAGATGAGTGAAAAATGCACAAAATTTGTCACTACTTAAATTGTCTTTAATAAAAATCATCATGGTAGAACATAAAAATGATTGAGATCAAATGTCTGACATTTCTAAGCAAGTCTGGATGGAGTTAAATTCTAATTAGGAAAAAGAAAAGAATGTGTGCTATTCTATTCCATTGAAAATTATTTTATATGTTGGCTAGAAGTGTTTCTTTTGTCTTTGAGTGAAAGAAAAACAATGACCCCGAAATGTTTCTGCTGGCATGCCGCCACTTCAGATAAGGTGTATGAAAGCCATAGTCACTGTCAAATCGTTCCCCCTCTCCCACCCCTATTATCTCGGAAAAAGTCAAGTACTCGTCCTTTTCTGTTCTAAAAGAAGGGAACCTACCATTTTCAGTGTCTGTGAGATGGTACTTGCAGAGAACAATCAATTATTGATCATGTGAGATTTTATAAATAAAGCCAAATGTAGGCAGGTGATTAATCATTCATTTCTGTTTCACCTTGAGAGAACAGTACGGTGATAATAAAAGCAAAATATTGTCTGTGTTTCCTGCGCTCTGCTGGCCATGTTCAGCAAATACCTGCTCTGTGCAGTTCATAAAAATACTTATACTGGTGCTTGAGTCAATTGCTGTGTAAAAATAACTTAAGGAGAGGACAATAGTGTCTCTAAGAGTACCTACTATGTGTCAGGAACTTTGTATCCCTTACGGGTTACTCTAACTTCTTCCTCTTATTTACAATAAGGTTTACCTGATCAGGTTCCGGTCCTGACTGCATCATCTGCTACGTGACCTTGGAAAGTTAATAACCTTATTTTGACTTAGTTTCCTCAACTCCGTACTGGATATAACATATGAAACGATTTCATAAGATCGTTGTAAGAATACACGCAGCACACACAAACTCACCACATGCCAGTCAAGGTTCAACCAGAGAAACAGAAGCGCAGGGGATATTTACATAGTATTTTATAGTAGGGAACAGTAGGTTTATACTAACAGAGTTGATCGTGACTTACACAATTGCAGAAGCTACTTAAGCAATCACTGCAAAGCTGATGTCCCTGGTCTGGGGTTGGAGCTCAGAGTCCTCAGCTGTGCAGTACTAGGGGAGATAGATATAAATGATTCAGTCAAAGAGAGGCTAGAACTCACACGTATAAAGTTGGAACTCCACAGGAAGCGGTGTTTGGTCTTATTGCCCCTAACCTTGGCGACAAGGGCATCCTGCTGTCGCTGGGGCCTTTGTCAGAGAGCTGAACACATTCCCTTGAGCTAGGACTCCAGGAAGCTGATGAGGGGCCCTGCAAGGGAAGAGGAACTACTGCTTCACACCCATGGGTAACAGCAACCACATGTGTGCTACAAAGTGCGCCTGGCTTCCCTTTGCCTTCCCAACAAACACAAAAACAGGCAAGAAGCTGACTCCAGGGAAATGTAGTTGAGGCTAACCAGGTTGACATATCAGCATCATACACACACACACATCCAAGTATCACCCTTACTCAATAATGCTCAAGTATTATTTAAACTAAGTAATAATTTATGTTGTATTAATTTGTTTCAAATTTTCTCATTTTAACCCATGAAATTAGCCAGACTATAGCTGAGGGCACAACCGTTTCAAGACAAATTTTATGCCAAAGAGATGATAAAGAAGAGAGTACAATTAAAACAGTGAGGTAGTTAGAGTTGGACCAAGTGCCAACTGACATAAAATTAAATTATAGTAGATTATTGAAACTTTAAAGTTATCAATATCCATGAAAAGGCAAAACTTCGAATCTTTGTGAAGCCAGAGGTGGCTTCAGGTTCTCTGTCAGTGAAGACAAAAAGGACCCAAGGAATCCCACTTTCCGCTCTGTTACATTAAAGTCCGCAAAAGCAGCTTCAAATTCTATGAGTACTTATCTACTCGGTCAGCTTGCAAGAAGATAGATTTCATCTTGAGACGTGGATTTAGTTTGCATGTAAATTCTGTACAGAGTCATTTTCTTCTTTCTGGGTGGAAGGTTCCTCTGCTATCCTGGGCAGAGTGAACTTATTAACTGCTCAATTAAGTTCATTTCCAGGTGAACAAGGATAAACTTGGTACCCTGGTAATGTCTTCAATCACTTGACTTTTCATGACTGTTTAACTCTTTGGTTAAAGTCTTAGCTTTGTTCGTTCTTTCCTCCAGCTTTACTGAGCTATCATACTTCAAATTATATTTATATAAAGCTTGCAAGTAGATAATTTAAGATTATACATATGTGTGTGTGTATATAGCTATGTATATATATATATATATGCATTGTGAAATGATTGCCACAATTAACATATCTACCACCTCACACAGTCACCTTTTTTTTCTGTGAAAATGTTAAAAGTTCTACTTCTTTAGCAAATGTCAAATATACCATACAATGTTATTGATCGTGGCCCTCATGCTTATTTCATTCTCAGAACCTATTCATATGGTAACTGAATTACATTCTGACCAGCTCCCCACTTCTTCCACTCCTATCCCTTGATAATCACTATTTTTTGCTGTTTTTAGGAATTTCTTTCTTTTTCTTTTTCTTTTTTTTTTGTATTTGGCTTATTTCACTTAGCATAAAGCCCCCCAGTTTGATCCATGTCTCACAATGCTAGGATTACTCCTTTTTAAAGACTAAATAATAGAGGCAGCCACATCCCGTTTTCTTTACCCGCTTATCCAATGACAGACCCTTAGATTGTTTGTGTATCTTGAATGCTGTGAGTAATGCCGCAACAAACATTTTATTTCCTAATAATATTTGCTTGTAGCAATCTTACAAAGATCAAAGATGTTGAACTCTATGTGAGAAACAAAGATAGCTAGTGATCATTCTTATCAAAACTGGAGATGTCTCAAGGGGTTCAGTTGTGTTTGCCTATTGGATATAGTAACTTCAATGTAATCTTTGAATGCCTTTCTAGACTTCTTCTTAAAGCTCATTATCTTCTTACTGTGATATTTAGGAATATTCACCCTTTCTCATATTTAACTGTTACTCACCAGTATAATCTAAAGGAAAGCATAGTATACAAATAATAATTACAATCATTTGAAAATATGAATACCTGTTTCAAAGAATTATAGGACAATGCACGAAAACCAGTATTCATCATATTGTACCTCTGCTTAAAAACTCCACTAGATGTGCTGTTTAAAGAATTGATTTTCATGTGGCATAGAAAGACTCACAGAATAGAAATGAAATTCCCACTACAAGGGAAATAATAAACACTGATAATCTCTGCTAATCGAAAGTTGCATTTTTTTTAATAATTAAAAATACGTCCTTGCTTATAGCACGTTGTCTCTTGAAAGAAGTTGGACAATTAAATTGGAAGGGAGGGATCAAGAGGTTATATTGTCTATGAAATTAATAAAAAAATTGTAAAAAGTTTTATATTGCTTTTTACTATTTTAATTCTGCTGTAATGTCCTTTTATTATTCTATTTGGATTCAATACTTTTGAATGTTTATTATTATGGAATATTTCTGAGTGTTTTATGTACACTGCTTTATTAAATCTTCACAGCATTACAAAATCTTATCCAAGAAATAGTTTTACTCCTAACCATGCTATGCCTAAAAAATCATAAAATAAATTGGTAAATGCCACATAATATTTTAAAATTTGAAGTATGTATTTTCATTCTATTTGCTTAAAACAAAGTTGTGGGTTAACTGCTTAGTCAAGGTAATGAATATCCTTGTCTTTCCCCTTTAGTTCTTTTTTTTTTCTTAAAGCTCTAGAGCATAAATCAAGTTAATACTGCTTTTCAAATCATGGAATATTATGAACATTGGTCTGAATGAAATCATGCTCTTATTTCATTATGCCTTTTTGTCTCTATTGCATGTTCTATTTTTCTTTTATTTTTTCAGGCTATCATTCTAACACATGCAATGTCTGTCTTTTAGTTTGTGGGCGTCCATGTAAATTGTATGTTAGATCTTGTTCCTGGGTATTCATTCTAGTAACTGATACCACGGTTTAAATCTCTTTTCAATCTTTTTGTGCCTCTTAATATCAGGTTAGAAAATTTTAGCTGTCTATATTGCTAAGCAAAAATCTAATCCATTGCTCCTAACTACTTTTGATACTCTGTGAAATTTATTCATTATATATTACCTTTCTGCTCTCTCCTTGGTGAGCAAGGAGATTTTTTTCTCTGCCCCCTTCGGTACTATAAGTCATTCTGCAGTGAATATTCCTGAATGTGTTTCTGTTAAGGGTATATACCCAAATGCCTACATTAAAGAGTCACAGGATAATTTACAAAGAGGTAATAGGGATGTGAAGATGACCAGCCCTGCACGTTTCCACCTGCAATCTGAGCCAGTCCCAACATGCACTTCTTTCCAATAAATAACACTTTCCAGCTTTTTAATTTTCATGGAACTATGAAATGTAAGGACATTTCTTAGTTGTGTTTTGATTAGTCTTTTTATAATTATTACAATTATAAGCACCTCCTCGTATTTTCACAAACCTCCTTTTGGATCCCCGACTCAGTAAACACCTTGTACATATCTTTCACTCAATATTCAGTCTTTTTTTTTTTTTTTTTGAGACGGAGCCTCAAGCTATCCCCCTGGGTAGAGTGCCATGGCATCACGCTCACAGCAACCTCCAACTCCTGGGCTCAAGCGAGTCTCCTGCCTCAGCCTCCCAAGTAGCTGGGACTAC
>CAUYTI010019048.1:0-17426 GCA_963575145.1 Galago senegalensis | reverse complement strand
GCCAAACAACAATGACGGCTGCAACCAAAAAATAGCCGGGCGTTGTGGCGGGCATCTGTGGTCCCAGCTACTTGGGAGGAGGAGGCAGGAGACTCGCTTGAGCCCAGGAGTTGGAGGTTGCTGTGAGCTGTAATGCCACAGCACTCTACCCAGGGGGACAGCTTGAGACTGTCTCAAAAAAAAAAAAAAACAGAAATGGAGGCATAATAGAATCCCTTGCAAAATCCCCTTTTCAAAAGAAACATCCAGAGATTGAGTTTTTGTTTGCTTGTTTGACTCCCCAAGTAATTTGATGTGCTTACTTCCTGAGCTCCCACTCTGATTCCTCAGAAGCTGTACTAAATACATGCTGCTCGGTTCCATAAAAGTTCCTGCGTGAAACCTTACTAATCTAGTGATCGTCACTAAAGCAAAAGCATCTGAGAGGCTGTGTCCTCTCTGCCCACCCGTAGAATACACAGTCAGTCAATGAACTGGAAGTTCAACTTGGAGCCTTCAGGTAACTATGCCAGGTACAATACTTAATGAAATTTGGCTAAAGGAAAGACACGGGCAGTGCTTCATGGCTGACTAAGCAAGACAACTAAGGAAATGTATAGATTAAAGGTGACTCCTTGACACGCTGTCACTGGCCTTCTCCCTTGTCCTGGAGAGCTGGCCACTGCCTTGCATCTGCCCCCTGGTGTGAGGATTTGGGAGGGGAAAGACATTGCAGAGCTCTGCCAACTAGGTTTTGCTCACCTCCTCTGTTTCAGGAGTACATTCTTTTCTTCTGGGGGGTTGCCCAGCTCCTGGGCGAAAGGCTCCCATTGGGATGTTGATATTTGCCTAAAAGAGAAAATAGGGCTAGATTTAGCTCAAGAAAAGTAAGAAATTGCGATGACACTAAGACAGTAATCATTGTGATGCAGAATGCATCTGAAAAATACATCTTCAAAGCTTTTTATCTCAGGAAAATTGCTGTAATGACAGCACAAAAATATGCAAAAGAAAATTTGACTTCCATTTAATACACATTTCTGCTACTCCTCCTTAGGTCTGTGCGGTGATTTTACAATTCCCTACTAAATAGAAGCATTTAAAGGCAGTCTGTTCTGGCTGTTGCCCTCCTGTGGTGCATATTATTTTCCCCTCTCTGGGAATGAGGACAGAACACACAATGATGGGAAAGGAGGAAAGAGGATATGCAAAAGCCTTAGTGCATCTTAGCCCCCTTGCAGCTTCCTTTCGATACACCATGGGGAAGGGGACATATTTACACCTCCTAAGCCATCTAGGGGGCTTTCCTCCTCTTTTGCATAACATCCTGCAGTTTCAAGGCCTTAGATCTCTGGATTGGCACTCTTCTACCTTCTCCTCACACACATGCCTGTGCAGATCAGTAAAGAGGAAGGAGGGTGCTAGAGAGTCAAGTTCCCCTTGGATCACAACTAATTGCTTCTTGACCCTTATTAAGATAACATACTAATCTCCATCAGCAATAAACACAAAATGTCTTCTGATAAACATGACATATTCTAAACATCATGTTTAGAGATACTGACAAAGTAATTTGAACTTGGAGAGAGAATGTGTACATTTGGATTTTGCTCATATTGCATCTGGTGTCAAAAGGCGAAAATATTTAGTGCAAACACAAAATGTCTTCAGTAGTCTCACTCATATATAATGAGCATTAAATACTTTTTTAAAAGTAGAACACGTTTTATTCCCCATGGAAGATAAAGTGTTGCCTTATGAGTAATTGGATATGTGGATTTGAAAAGGTGAAATTTCATTTTGATGCTGCACACAAAAGGGATGCCTGAGCAAAGGGAGCAAAATATTTTGTTATGACACAGATGGGATGATTTTGGTATTAACACCAAATACAATTATTAGGCAGTGTGGCAAGGTCCCTTTGGAACTGCCCTGTATGAGCTCTGTTGCCAGGGCAATGATTAACCCGTGATACTGGAAGTATCCAGTGCCCACATTCATGCATATGGCAGCAGGTCTGTGTTCTACTCCCATAAAAGTGTCTTTTCCCACCTCGGGGCTTTAAAACTCCTCCTCCTTATGAGAATAATGCCTATCCCACAGGAAGGAACAGAACCAAAGTATTTGTGGCAGGTAACAAGTGAGGTAAATCATCGTGGAGCCATTCCTAAGGCCAAACAAGCCAAGCAGTCTTTTTGATCAGTATGTACCATATATGCTAAGATATAAATACAAGACAGTTTTTTCCTTTTCTTTATTTAACTGAAGTACAGCACAATTTTAGAGGGAAGCATTTTGAAAAATCTAAGGCTGAGGTTCCTGTGCTATTTCTCTGCTTAAAGGAAATATCAGGGGGCTTAGAGTGGGAGGAGTAGAGAGCATAGGAAGAGGAAAGGATACACCTTCTATGGTAGCAAATATGGAGCCACACTTAATTTCAAGATGCACCTCTTTTAATATCTGAAGTTAGAGTGTATCTTATAACCAATGGTATTTTACGATTTTAATTGCCACACTCACTTTATTTCTTGGCAGGACATAAAATAATGGTATTTTACAATTGACAGTGTCTTAGATTAGATGAAGTATCATGGGGGCCTGAAATAAAAATATCAAAACAATGTAAAGAAGACTCATAGAAGTTGATCTGTATTGGACCAATAAACTATTTCTGTCACTACACTTTGGGTGAAAGAGGGGAAAAGTTAAAATAGGGACTGTTTTGGAGGTTAACCAGTTAAAAGTTTCATTAGATTTCCCCCCACCCAGCTCATTT
The DNA here is from genome assembly GCA_963575145.1 of Galago senegalensis. Taxonomy (NCBI): domain Eukaryota; kingdom Metazoa; phylum Chordata; class Mammalia; order Primates; family Galagidae; genus Galago; species Galago senegalensis. The sequence continues at coordinate 14,671 of CAUYTI010019048.1, read as the reverse complement.
ACTAAGCATCTACAGAGGATACAGTCCTAACAGCGAGCTCAGGTTAACATATTGTTAATGAAAGACATGATTGTTGTACTAGCCCACTCACAATCAAGTATGTATCCTCTCTAGTTTTCAGTAAGGGTTTAAAGGTCATCCAGAATAATGCAGTAAGGCAAAGAGCATGCTGTGGGATGATCATCTTTCCCTGTTTGGAGATTAATGTCAGTGACGTACCCCTGTGTAACCCCTCCATGGTTTGTGGGTGGCTTACAGTAGTGAAAAGAGCCCAATGCTAATAGTTGCAACAGGTTTTCTGTAGTTGACAAAAGCGATAACTGCTCTAGGTCTCATTGTCCCCATTTGTAATATGAATGTTAGGCTGCATCAATGGTTTTCAAACCTCTTGGAACCCTTGCTTCAAATAAAGTATTGTAAGAACATCTAAAATGCAAAGTAGGCAGAGGTGGAGGGTTCAAACACCTCCATCCTCACAACAAACTTCTGAGGTTGGTATTACCATCTTCATTTTACTGATGGAGAAATGGATCCTCAGAGAGGTTAATTTGCTCAAGATCACACAAATAGTTTCCAAAGTGAAGCTCCCTAACTTTGGGGATACTCCTTTTCACTCTACCAAACCCATCTCCAGAAAGCTCTCTTTTCATTTGGCTCTAATCAGCTCTAAAAGTCTCTAAATTAGCTCTAAAACTGCAGACTTATCCTTTGAGAGTGGCCTTCAAAAAGGGACATACAATATGGATAATTTCAGACTAGGTCCCAAAGAAAAGCCACATTGAAAAATGGGCCATTGGGTGGCACCTGTGGCTCAAGGGCAGGGCGCCAGCTCCATATGCCAGAGGTGGTGGGTTCAAGCCCAGCCCTGGCCAAAAACTGTAAAAAAAGAAGAAAAATGGGCCATTAACTCCCTGACCTGATGCTTTTTCACTCAAGAATCAGGAACCTAAATGGGGTTTTCTTGATAGCAAATATTGACAGGAAACAAAGCAGCCTAAAAACAATGTCGAGCATTTAATCATTAATGTGCACCAATAGGGGAGGACAGGAGGAGCGTTTCATCACTGCGGCACACCTTACATTAGTAGTAAGACGATTAGAGAGGTTTCGTTAATATAATTGTAGGGCAGTAATATTTGAGTGACAAATTATAGAATAAATTATAGCCATAAGGAAAATTCCCTATAATTTGAATTTGATAAAAATATGTAAACCTGTAGCTTTGTTTTTATTCTATTTGCCACAAAAGTGGGTCATATTCTTGTCTTGCTGAACAGACTTGTTCATGTTTGCAAATGAAATCTCTTCTGAGTGACTCAATTTTTCCACCTGCTACTTGGGTATGATTTACTACTGATTTACTACTCAAAACGTGTTTGGTATAAGCTAAATTTCTGTGTAAGAATAAACACCAAAAAGGTTTGACATCAATGACTTAGAGCTAATGTAAGGTTGGCCTTCCTTCTCTACCTAGATTCTGTATAAGTGCAAAGGATGCAGACTCTTGTTTTTCCTTTTGTAATGTAACCCTTTGTTTTTCTTTTCCCTCCATAAGGTTTATTCATTTTAGATATTTTAAAATATGCCCCCGTGCAGAATACCTAGTGCATCAGTTTCCCGAGCTATACATAATTTGTTACATCTTCCAAATTGGGAATGGAAAAAATCTACTAGATCATCTTTTGCCAGGACAGGATACAGTTCCCTGATAGAAGACCTATCAGATGTGAAATTAATACTACACTTGATCTCACCAGGTGAAGAAAAGTAGAAAGAATTCCCTGTAAGTTAATTTCCTACTCCCTTAATTATTTGTATTGTTCTCCTTGCTTGGCTCCAGGCTTTGAGTGGGAGGATTCTGGAAACAATATTCCCTCACTGCCCCACCTGTGTGGCTTACAATGGAATGACATCTTCTTTCCCTAGTGGGTTGGAGTCTGATACTGCCAGCCACTGGGTACTGACAATTCCTGTTGAACTTTGCTTTCCACAGCCATTGTTCTCTTATCTCCCCCCTCCTCTTTTGTCCCTACTCCCGTCTCTCCTTTTCTGAACCCACTGTGAGTTTTCTGAGAGGCTTTTGGAGTTTCCTCCCATTGCATATTTGTTTCAGATAACACCCTACTGTTTGATCTTTACTTTTCAAAGGCCCCCAGCAGCATCTGCCAGACTCTGCAGCCTCCCCCATACCATTCTCCCATGGCACCAGCACAGGAAATTCTATAGCGTTGCATTTTGCAGTATTTCTTTCTGCTCTTTCCCATTCTCTGAACAGAGCAGGACATGACATTTTGTCATTTATGGCATCTTTACAGAAGGCTTTCAGAAAGAGGTGTGTTTTCTCATGGCTGATTAGGAAACAAGATTGTTGGGCAGCGCCCGCCCGTAGCTCAGTGGGTAGGGCGCTGGCCACATACACTGAGGCTGGCTGGTTCCAATCCAGCCCGAGCCAGCTAAAAACAATAATGACAACTGCAACAACAACAACAACAAAAAATAGCCAGGCATTGTGGCAGGTGACTGTAGTCCCAGCTACTTGGGAGGCTGAGGCAAGAGAATCACTTAAGCCCAAGAGTTTGAGGTTGCGGTAAGCTGTGAAGCCACAGCACTCTACGCAGGGTGACAGCTTGAGACTCTGTCTCAAAAGAAAGAAAACAAGATTCTTGTTTGATACATTAACCTCATGAAGTAAGCGAGATAAGCAGGCATACACACACACATATCTACCAAGTAAAATATAGTCAGCCTATTTTAAAATAAAATTCTATATAACTAGGATATATAACTGCTTAGGGACTCTTGAAATGTAAAGCAAATTCAAAACACACAAGAGTTCCCCACGCAACACAATTTTGAGAAACTCCCACTCAGCCACAGTTCTTCACCCATGATATTTCATACTAAAATGTTTTCTTTTTTTTCTGTTCTCAACACTTTTTGTTCTCTTCAATAATTTCCTGAATGACTCAACTATAGTCTCGTCATCCAAGGAAAAGCAGATTTCAAGAATGTACTGTACAGCTATTAAGATAATGTGCACAATTGGTCGGGGGCAGGAGGTATTTCTGAAGTGCTTATGAATGTCAGCATCAAAAACTGACATCTTATAGCCAGTATATGACTGCATGCTTCATGTCACAAATACAGAGCCCTGGTCAGAGCAGCAAAGATCATTAGCTAGAGGTAATACTGAATCCACTTGAGAGTCAGACTCCTACACTAGAGTTTTTACTATACTTTAAAGAAATCAGCATCAGAAATTATAAACAATGTATTATAGTGGTTTACATAAGAAAGAAATAGAGCTATGATCAAAATAAAAGCCTTGCTTCTACATTAAAACACAGGGCAAATGAGAGTTAATTAGCATGTATCATTATGTTTTTAGCTTTTTTTAACAAAAACTGAGAGTCTGTGAAATATGATTTCTAGCTTTAATCAATGCATTGGATTAACTAAATAGTCATGACTGGTGATAGTCTATTCCTCTGTACCAAGGATTGGCATATACTTAGAATCTTTTTTAAACTAGAAATCCTATACAGGAAACATTTTGCATCTCTAATACCTGTCTGTAAATTGTATTGTCTCCCATGGAGGCTACTTTCTTCTTCCACAGATCCTTTAGTCCTTGGGCAATGGAGAGTGGAAGACCAATGGTAATGGGTAGAAAAGGGAAAGAAGTACTTAAAAGCAGAGCACCACAATATCCTGTTCTATGTGTGCATTGTATAGCAATGGAAAACTTCCCACGCTAAGAAGCCATGCATTCACCAACGATGCAGGGCTCATATAATCATTCTTTTAAATGTTTGATAAAGAAGTTAGATTTAGTTTCACAAGCAGCTTGATTAAGTCAATGCAGCTGAGAGGTGGTGATTCAGTGGCCATGGTCATTTGTATTTCAAGGCCATGTTTATCGTTGAGTCAGTTTACTTTGTACTTTTCACTCCAAGACAATTTTAAACTGAGGTCAATTAGTGTGGGCTATCAACTTCTTCACTCAAATTCTGACAGCGTTTCTAAATGCCTGGTTGAGTTCTTTAAAAGGGAAGAGCCAGCATCCATAAAAGGGTAATTGTTCTCAAGTAGCCTTGATACTTATGATTACCCTTGAGATGGTTCATATCCACTCCTCCAGCCTTATGCTCTGTACCAAGGCGGAGATGGTTTAAGTAATGTGATTAGACGGCATTGCTGAGTGGTTGCAAACAAGGGCTTTGGTATCCGACTGAACAACTGAGTTTGGATCCTGACTCTCCTAGTTAAGGGGCTGTGTAATCCTAAATGACTTATTTTGTTTCTCATTATGATCCATGGAAATCCCATTGCATGGGCCAGGTATATAGTAAACCCTGAATAAGCTATTATTGTCATCCTAATAATAAGCCTTAAAAATTATTCTCAAGAAGTTTACGGACTATTAGAAGCTGAAAGAGGCTTAGAGAGCATGTAACCCAAAGCTGACCCTTTGCAGACACAAGAACCAGGGTGGGTGAAGTCACATGGCAGAGCTAAGACTAAGGCCTGGGACTCTTTTTCTGGTCAGCCATTAAGGTCTGAGATCTCACAAGAGAGGATACATAATAGATATTCAGCTTATTTGGTCAGTGGTAGAGAGAAAGGATGAGTGACTACCCAGAGAAGATTGACTCTGTGTGAAATGAGGCCCTGGGGAGGCTTGTGGTGGTTCCCAAAGGGGATGTGTTCAGGAAGAAGAGGAAGGACAGGCAGGTGCTGCCAGTGGCTGGTGTCACTTGGTCTCATTAGAGAGGGTCACCAACCAGATCGCTGATAGGATTGGATTTCCCAGCAGTTTTAACTTTCCCTACCACCTGTCATGTCAAATTCTTTCATCTGGAGGGAGCAGCCCCAGTAGGCTAAGTGTGCTGATGTTACCTTGGTAGCAACTCCATTCCCATCAACAGTGGTATATGTAAGAAGAAAGTCTGCAGAGTCTAGAAGCAGGGTTGGCAAACTACAACTCACAGGCCAAATCCAGGCTATCACCTGATTTTGTAAATAAAGTTTCATGGTAACACAGCCCTATACATTCATTTACATATTGCCTACAGATAATTTTGTGGTATAAGAGCTAAGTTGAGTAGTTGGAACAGACCAAACAATCCACAAAGCCTAAAATGTTTGCTATCCGGTCCTTTATACAAAGAATTTGCCAGCCTCTGCTGTAGAACTTTATCAGCTGCTTAGGAGATGAAGGCCTTCTCTAGACTAAGGAAGAATTAACCCATCCCTTCAGGATGTTTTCGTGCCCCTGCCTGAGATTTAATTAATATATCTGAAAAGAAGTGTGGAGTTAGAGTCCCTTTATAGTTCGAAGGATATTAATCCTAGCACTCTGGGAGGCCGAGGTGGGTAGATTGCTTGAGCTCACAAGTTCAAGACCAGCATGAACAAGAGTGAGACCCCCATCTCTAAAAAATAGCTGAGTGTGGTGGTAGGCACTTGTAGTCACAGCTACTCGGGAGGCTAAGGCAAGTGAATTGCTTAAGCCCAGGAGTTTGCTGTGAGCTGTGATGCCACGACACTCTACCTAGGATGACAAAGTGAAACTCTGTCTCAAAAAAAAAAAAAAAAAAAAGACCAATTCAGAGGCCATCTCTTCTTCAGTGTGGATGGGAAAGACAACTGTGTATATTTTCTAAGGGTGGGTCTAGCTCTGGCCTTCGTCTTATTCTGGTGCATGGAGAAGAAGAGGAAACTAGTTGAAGAGGAAGCAAGCCCATCCACTGCATTGCTTGGATAGTTAGACGAGCCCTCTCTTAAGGAATCTGTGTACTGTAAACAAGGTACTTGCCATACATTATTTTGCTTGTTCATTATAACACCCCTATTAAGTCGTATTATTGTCCCCATTTTATAGAAAGGTAAACCAAGGATAAAATAAGGTCACAGAGATTTGTAACTGATTCCATATTGTCTGGCACACATAAGTGGAGTAATTCAATTCCTGAAATATTTGACTGCTAGAAGTATGGTCTAAAGTGGCTTAGCTCACCCAAACCAGACAAAATAGAAATTGAAGTCATTATTTCTGGAAGTTTACACTGCAAAACACTATCCTGTAAGATACCCACTGAAAAGGTCCAATATGTTTAGAAAACCTTGCCTATATTTCTACCTTCTTGGAAATAACATGATGCTATCAGCAAGTTAAGGACTCTTAGAGATTTTCCCAAACATTTAATCATGGAAACCTTTAATCTAATTAACAACATCCCATTTAACTAGTATTCTGAGGGACACCATTTTGGGAACTGTTGAACTAGATAATGATGATGGTGATTGATGATAACGGCTAATGTTTCTTAAACAATTACAGTGAGCCAAGCACTAAACTCATTTAACATTCATGGCAATCCTATGAGATAAAGACTGCTATTAATTCCTTTCTAGACAGATGAGGAAACTGAGGCAAAAAAAGGCTAACAATTTTTCCAAAGCCATGCAGCTAATAAGAACTAAAGACTATGAGACTAAGAACAGGTATGAATTCATCCTTATATATCCTACATGCAGCACGGTGCCTGGCACATATTATGCCTCCAAGAAATGACAGTTGAACTGAATTGGAGATAAGGTCCTAATAAAGAGAAGTGACTAGATAGTACTGAGTAGGACATCAAAGAGCTTTAAGTGGCATTTACACAGTAGAGGTAGTTTCTCAGCAATCAGGGCTTCTAATTGTTCCAGATACAACTATAACCTAGATGATGTTCCTACTATAAACCATTTTGTGTAGCTTTTTCCTGTTTTATTTAATGTACACTACTTAAAGTTAATGCAAAGATGATAGGAAAATATCAGATGGTACCGATCGTATTTAGCCACAAGAAAGGATGTTTCATTCGAAGGTACATTAAATTGGGCTTTTTGTGTAGCATAAAATATATTGAAAGAGGCAATACCACATCCAGAAGGATCCACTGTATTGCCTTGGTTGATAGAATGGATGGCTTTTTTTGTAATGTGGTATAATAACAGCTATTGAGAATGGTCAATAGCAGCTTTTAAAATAATACAGCTCTAAAAATATATCAAGGTCAAAATTAGTAAAGAAAATACTGGTAAATTTTCAGTGTAGGTAGGAGAAAGGCCAGGGAGCACTAAGGAAAGAAAATAAACACTCTTTCAGCTACAGAAGGAAGAAAGGCAAAAGCAGCCCACGAAAAGACGGTTTTTATGTCCTACAAAATACAAAGGAAATTTTATGTTTTGTACTTTAGGAGCTTCAAATGCAGTGATTTAATGATATTATTTCTCATAACTTTAAGATAAAGCATTCCCAAATAATAATTACAGTAATGGTTGACCCACAATGAGTGCTCACTGTCCTGGTTAAGCATCTTATACATGTAGCCCTAGCAAATAAATACTATTATTTTCCCCATTTGACAATTGTGGAAATGGAGGCACAGAGAGGGAAAGTAATTTTTCCATGATCCTACACCAGTACAAGATGGATTATGGACCCCAGCAATCTGATTTCAGAGCCCATGCTCCTAACTGCCTGAACACCTGTAAGAGAAGATTCAAAGGTTCAAGGATGTTCACAGGTCTGGGAGACAAAATAAACTCCACTACCACTGTCCGGGTATGTGCCAGACTCACTAGGTAGACACCAGAGGTCTGAACCTGAAAGTGCAAAATGCAATCCTTGCCAAATGCATAGGCCCCTCCTTGGTGGTTTGTTCAATCGCAAGTTTCCTGAGGTTGTTATATATCTTGCCACTTAAGAAGCCCTCCAATTTAAGAATATGCATTAGTTATAACAGGAAAAGATCTGTCCCTCCACCCACCCCTCCGGTAGTTCATGCTGGGATTTCTAAAACTTCCCATGATGTGTTCACAACCTGGCCATGTGCACACCCCTTTGAAATACAGTCAACCATTTGTGATTGTGTTTATGCTGAGATGATGCATCAACCTAAAATATTCAGGAACTGTCACATGCTCTGCAGTGTTCAGAAAAGTCCAGGATAAAAAAAAAGTTCCTTTAGAGAAAGCACAGATGGGCTCCATGTTGATGAAAAGGAAAGATGGAATTTTACAATAAAGCATTGTGCCCAGAACCTCAGGGTAGGAGCCATTTGAGAGTCAAATATAGAGCCCTTAAGAGAAATAACAAATTAAGTGTTGAGTAAAAACAAATTCTGAAAGTTATTTTCATAATTGTATTTTTGTTTCAAAATGTCTGTTTCCCCCTTCCCTTTTTGTGGGTGACACTTAAGTCAATTTAAACAACCAAAGAATTTGTTTCCTGGGAGGGTATGAAGAGAACTAATAGCATAGGGACTTTAGAAGATAAATTCTCAAGCCTTGGGAAGAACACTTAAGTACAAAAGGATATTATTTAAAGAAAAATGTATTTTAAACAGATGGGTCAACAAACTGTCACCCATTAATACATACATATATCAACTGGATATACAATGGAAACTGAATATTCTCTGTTAATGAGCATATCAAAAGTATACATAGCAAAAAAAATACACACTACATCCTTGTAGGAGATAATTTAATTCTCATTTGTAAACTTTGATTGTCTTACAGTTAGGACAATTAAATAAAAATAGCTTCTCCTTTCTCAGTTGTACCTAATTGGTCTTATGTCCTTCCTGAATTATACCTTCTGAATCTTTTAAAGAGGAATTTTCTTTTCTTCTTGAAGTTAATCATCAGTTACAGGTGAACAATCACAAAAAGTATGACTTATTAAGCAATCAGGCAAGAAGTTGCAGAGCTGATGTTAAAACACAAATATACCTACTTACCTGGATGGCTCTGACATTGGAAACTGGCTGTTTCGACATATTCACAAGGTCTTATCCCTGAAAAAACAAGTAAGAAACTGTTAGAGGTGGTAGCATTCAGATTCTCGGTCTTGATAAATTAGAATTTAACTCATGATTCAACCGGGTAGTCACCCCTTTCATTGGCCATATATTCTTTCAGTCTCAGTTTCCAAAGTTACTTAGAGACTCTCTTTCCTAATGCCTGGGGGATTGGGGGGGAGGGAACACTAGAGCCCAGGATAAATCATTCAGAAGGAGAAATGCTGAGATGCCTTGCCCCTGATGCTAATGATATGCAATCAGAAACTTGAAAGGCGCTATCATCTCCTTCTCTGCCCTCCTGACCCTCTGCCAAGAGCAGCAAAGCAAAGAGGTTGTGGGAATAAAACACCTTTGTTCTAGGCCTCAGAAGCTCTCTGCTTGAAACTGAACTTTTGATCTGAATTCATTATTGCCAGGGCTGCCAGTCAGACCATTGGGAGCTCCGCCTCTCCATTGTACTGGCCCAAAGAGAAATGGCCTGTGCCACTTCCTTACTACCACCAAGCTCTACTGTGCGCAACACTCTGGGAGAGACCTCTGTGTGGCCCCCCAGGCCCTCCACGGGATACCTCACACAAAGTCCACACTCTATAAACACAGGCAGACAGCAAGCCTCCCTGTTTTGTTTCAACTGGGGGAGTAGGACTTACAAGTGACCCTGTCAGAACCCCAAGATTTAGAAGGGTTTCCTTCTCAAAGGATGTTTACTTTCTTTCAGCATGTGAGACCTGCCTTAGAGGACAGCGACTAGAGCACATTTGGGGACATAGGCCATGATTTATTGGGGTTAGGGGAACAAGGAATGGTCCTGCTCCAGTTTGTTTTTACAGCTTGGTCTATCAAATGTCAACAGGACCAATGGAAAAGTTTAAAATTCATGGAATTAAAAATACGCTGCATTTTAAACCCAAACTATAAAATAGGTTGACCAAGTTCTTTCTACTGACTGGTATGAGTACACGTGTTAACTGGTGATTGAATGAGCCCAGAGAGCAGTGTTGGCATTTCCCACAAATCTATGTAACCTGGGCAACGTCACTCACTATTTCTTTTCTTTTCCTTTTTTTTTTTTTTTTGCCGGGGCTGGGCTTGAACCCCCACCTCCGGCACATGGGCTGGTGCCCTACTGCTTTGAGCCACAGGCACTGGCTGTCACTCACTATTTCTAGGCCCATTTCTTCTACCTTAAATTCTACCTGCTTCATAGGTTGTATAAGAAACAAAGCGACAGAATGCTCCTGAAAAGACCTTGTGAACGATAAAGCGTGATGCAAATATTGGCTTACTGCCATTGTCCCCAGCTTAGGACTTTTGAGTGCTGTACTGATCTGCAGCTTTAAGTACAGACTAAAAACTGATGTAGCGGTGTTTCTCAGCACCTGGGGACACAAAAGATCTGAGAAGAATTCTGTAAAAAGATTAAGTTTCTTTGAACTCTTCAAAGTCTCTGTTACATTAAACAACTGCATATTTTTTTTAAACCTTTAAAATTATCATATCCAGGCTCGGCACCTGTGGCTCAAGTGGCTAAGGTGCCAGCCACATCCACCCAAGGTGGCGGGTTCGAATCCAGCCCGGGCCCACCAAACAACAATGACGGCTGCAACCAAAAAATAGCCAGGCGTTGTGGAGGGCGCCTATGGTCCCAGCTACTTGGGAGGCTGAGGCAGGAGACTCGCTTGAGCCCAGGAGTTGGAGGTTGCTGTGAGCTGAAATGCCATGGCACTCTACCCAGGGGTACTGCTTGTGGCTCCTTTATCAAAAAAAAAAAAAAAAAGAATTATCGTATCCAAATGTATAGTTTTTGGAGCCACTAGATAAAAACAATAGGACTTCTCAAAAATGTTTCGCCTGAACGTCTTGGTAATATGTAGATACAGCCCCCATACATCCAGGTGTAGGTAGAATTATTTTTAATATGATTAAAAAAATTTTTTGAGACATGTTCTCACTCTGTTGCCTGGGCTGGAGTGTGTATAGTGGTGCAATCCTGGCTCCCAACAACCTCCAACTTCTTGGCTCAAGGGATCTTCCTGCCTCAGCCTCACAAATAGCTAAGACTATACAGGTACTAGGTACCGTGCCTGGATAATTTTTTAAATCTTCTGTATGTTGCCCAGGGTAGTCTCAAACTCCTGGCCTCAAGTGCTTCTCCCACTTCAGCCTCCCAAAGTGCTGAGATTATAGGCAGAGCCACCATGCCCAGCCCTGTTTAAAAAATGTTAAAGCAACATCAAATTGGATAATCAGGGATATATTTTGCTCTGTGATATGTTTCAGATAGATTGCTATCTTTCTTGCAGTATCAAAGAGAAATGAAGGATTTTTAATTTTTGGATCTAGGACATATAACTCAATTCCAAAAAGAAAACCTCAGTGGCTTAATTTTTAATGTTTCTATTCCTCAAAAGCTATTAGAAATCAAGCAAAGCAATAATTTTCACAGGACTTTAAATATCTCTGCATATAGTATTCTCTGTACAACTAAAGTTTAATATCACTTGAGAACTTTTTTAAAAGTTACTGTACATAGATTTGAAATGGGGAATAGGAAACTTCATTATGCTATGCCGATAGCAGGTTGAAATGTAAAAAAAAAATTAGGTGATGAATGATTATTTTATTTATATTGCATTGATTTTTTTAAAATAAACTGATTTTGTTTTTTTCACTAAGCTGATAGTACTAACTACTGGGTTGCTTTGTTTTATTAATTTTTTTTTTTTTTTGCAGTTTTTTGGCCGGGGCTGGGTTTGAACCTGCCACCTCCAGCATATGGGGCTGGTGCCCTACTCCTTGAGCCACAGGCGCCTCCCAGTTGCTCTGTTTTTTGTGGACCTCTGAGCCTAATGACTGGATGGGCCTTGTCTCCTGTACCGTTTTGGTCTATTCTCATTTGTATCCAAATCTCTTAACGTATATGTCAATCTTTGAAAGAGACATCTATAGAAAGTTGGTCAGATCCCAGCTCTCATTCCTCACAAACAGGCTAGATAACATTTGTGTAAATCAGTTCAGCAGCAGCTCCTGCTGTCCTCATTATTCACAGAGAAATCAGGGCAAAGCATACTGATGAATAAAAATAGACAGTGTTCCCTGGCTGTTTCCCTGGCCCTGCATTCACCTCCATCAGGGATAGAGAGAGTAGCACGCACCTTCTTTCCTCATCTGCATGCTTCCTTTCAGGACTAAAAAAGAAAACTATGCCTTAGATGCGTGTACATACTCCACTCCCATCAGGGCTTCTGCTTCTCATCCAAAGAGGACTCTGTACAGCGTTCCATTACTATGTCTCCTGGTTCTGGCTGAAATTAGGAAACTTAGCAAGTTTGACAAGGCATATATTGACTTTTACAAAAACTGTAGTATAATGGAAATGCTTGCCAGCTGAGCACCACTGAGTTGTCTTGGAAGTTCTGCAAGTCAGTGGGGACCTTTAATGGTCTCTTTGCTGAGTCACATCCAAGATACTACCACTTGTTTTTGAGTGGGCAGCACCTAATATCTGACTTCTAAATAAAACCCTTTGACTTACTAAACATTTGTCAACATTAATATCACTAACTTAATAAGAAGAGATTCAGAAGAAAATCAGTATTTGGAGAAAAAGGCTTTGTTTATTCTATTTAAAGGTCAAATAAACAGGTAAAGCTCCATCTCCAAGGGAAATTGTCTTCTGTCCTGCAGCTAAAAATAATTACTGAGAAGGGTGTAGAAAGATGTTCAGCTGTCTGAACTGACTAACTCCTTATGCACTCTGCCTTAAATATACTGAGAGGGAAGAGGTAGCCTTGGCATACCCATGTTTCAGAACCTGGTGCCCACAGAGGAGGAAGCAGTGAGTGCTGCCCTCTACCCTGCTGAGTACGGGGAAACTGACCAAAGTGAAGCTTTTGAAAAGATGGTTCTATCTATGTACAACACACTGACAGAACTTTATCACGAGACCAAGCCTGGCATTATGGAAAGGAAAAAGGCACTTGAAACTTGTACAGTGTAAAAATTCTGGCAATGAGTTGCATTTAAGTAAACCAAAGAATTAGCATCATAGCTTTTCTCTGCCCCAAATTCTCCTGATTTTTTCTCGGCTTAGAGCCTGAATCAGTCTGCAGCTGACCGACTGTAATCCTGGCCAGCACAGCTTCAAGGTCACGGTTATTGTATCGAGACTGTGGACATTTCGTTAATGTCACTATTGATGAAAACTGCCTTTAGCTCAATATTCTCTCAGCACCCCCACCTCTCACAATTTACAAAACAGAAGCAGCGATATCACCAATGAACAGTGAATTTACAAGGAAGCTACACCCACTGGTTACAAACCTACAAAGTTATAAGTAGTCACTTCATGTTCGGTATCAAGGAAATTTCCTTTAGAAAGCCCAGTTGTCAGAGCTAGATCCTTCTGCTTACCTGCTTTAGGTATTTGTTTACTGTCTAAGGAAAGTCCCAAGCAGCCAGGTGCAAGAAGACAAAGCTCCTTGGAGGGTGGAAGGGACGCCCAGTGTCCTCTGAGCTGCGATCTCAATTCCGATGCTTTTCATGTGGCTGAAATAGCTCGAGTGCTCTGTGCCTCTCCCAGTATTGAGAGCTGCTCCTGGCTCGGGGCTGAAGGGGAACTCGGTTTAAGGCTAAGTGTTAAAGAGAATTCCTGTCATAGCTCACAGTTGTTCTTCCTAAATATAGAGTTTGATACAAGCCATACACTGGCTGCCTCCGAAAGCCTTGACCGTGCGGAAAGCAGGGCTCAAATGTCAGCCAGGAGGTGGCTACAGTATCTTACTGCCCTCCTAATCTTCCGGAAGATGCTGGCTGCATTTTCTCACACGTTCTGAGGGGGTACAGCCAAGTTCAAAAAGTAGGAAAAGCCTATCTTTAGCTTTATTATCTGGAGGCCAGAAGATGAGGAGTGTTCAACAAAAACTTGGGGGAGGTAGTAAGGCTCCGTGCTTCTGTGCAGGGTCACCGGCACCAAACAGTATTTGAATCCCAGCTTGGTCACTTGGGAATAGTTATTTAATAATCAGCACTCCATAAATAGTCACCAAATGATGATAATCATCCATCATAAGTTGAACTATGTGACATTACCCTTTCTGTAGGTTAAAAATGGTGGAAAATTGGGTTGGTGCCTGTAGCTCAGTGAGTAGGGCACTGGCCACATACACCAAAGCTGGAGGGTTCAAGCCCATCCCGGGCCTGCTAAACAACAATGACAACAGCAACCAAAAAATAGCCAGGCATTGGAGCGGGCACCAGTAGTCCCAGCTGCTTGGGAGCCTGAGGCAAGAGAATTGCTTAAGCCCAGGAGTTGGAGTTTCCTATGATCTGTAATGCCCCAGCACTCTACGGAGGGTGACACGGTGACACTCTGTATCAAAAAAAAAAAAAAACCCAGAAAACTGATAGGCCAGTGTGGTTCCAGGGCCCAGAGCCCTGCTCACTCTGCTCTCCTGGTTCTGCTGGACACAGTGCTTTTGACCCCAGAGCACAGGAGGCAACAAAACAAAGAGGAAATGTGTATTTTAAATATGACAAAGGGCTCGACGCCCGTGGCTCAAGTGGCTAAGGCGCCAGCCACATACACCTAAGGTGGTGGGTTCGAATCCAACCTGGCCCGCCAAACAACAATGATGGCTGCAACCAAAAAATAGCCGGGCATTGTGGCGGGCGCCTGTGGTCCCAGCTACTTGGGAGGCTGAGGCAGGAGACTCACTTGAGCCCAGGAGTTGGAGGTTGCTGTGAGCTGGGATGCCACAGCACTCTACCCAGAGGGATAGCTTGAGGCTCTGTCTCCAAAAATAAATAAATAA
>CAUYTI010019045.1:0-35132 GCA_963575145.1 Galago senegalensis | reverse complement strand
CTTGGGCTCAAGTGACCCTCTTGCCTCAGCCTCCCAAGTAGCTGGGACTACAGGCACCTGTCACAACACCCACCTTGTTTTAGAAACAGGGTTTTACTCGGCTAGAACTCCTGAGCTCAAGCAATCCACCTGCCTCAGTCTCCCAAAGTGCACCTGACCTTTTAATTGTAAATGATGGTAAGCTGCCTGTGTGTGCCCACGAGACTCAGTGGCCTGCGGGCAGGTCTGGGCTTTTTCTCACCCTCAACACCTTTCATTTGTTCATTTGTTCATTCATTTGGTCTTAGGTATATGGCGATTTTGTTCGGCAGGACCAAACTCGATTACATAAGGGTTTGCACAGTGGAGAAAAGATGAGGATTACCAAGTTGCTCTGAGCGGCAGACCTGGTTCTCTGTCTGTCAGCTCCTAGAGAACCCGGGAGGCTCCAATGCTGCCATGATCCTTCCACACTGAGCCTTGGGGTGCCTTCAGCATGGACCTGGGCAGTTCAATATTGCAAGAAAGCAACAGAAACACCAAGGGGGAAAGTGAAAAAAGGAAAAGTTCACAGCCCGAGTCTCAAACAGCAGCGTGGGCTGTCAGCACTCACGGAAAGCCAGCAGAGATCAGGGACGATACACCGAAGGCCAAGCATTACCACATTCAATTCTGTTCATCAGCTTGCTACTTGTCTCTTACATCCAGTATCTGGGCAGGCTTCTAGTTCTCAGATCTTCTGTTCTAACTCTCGTTAGGCCCAGCCTGGGGAGCAGAGCCGTTTCTTCATGGAGAACCTCACTTATGTAGGACAGGTCTTCTGATGTGAGGCCCCCAGAGAGTAACAAAAAAAAAAAATTCATGAGACTTAAGCTGCATTTTTTAAATTAAGGAATTCTGTCACCTGTCTCTTCAGTCACTGAGCACACACAGAGGCTGCGGAAGGCACACCGTTCCAGGACAAGTGCCACCAACTTGCCCACAAAATGCCCTCTAACATGGAAAGATGGCCGAGTGAGAGATGTGTGACCACAGGGGAAAGACAGTGGTGTGACCGCGAACCTAACCACCTTCAGCCCGGGGGGCCCGCAGTGCCTTTCAGTGCTGGGGTGAGCACCTGGGGGAGGGACCCGTTCTTCCTCTTCCTCCTAGGGTCTCCACGTCCCACCAAGGCGGCCAAGGATGTGGTCCTCTCTTGTGCAAAGCGAGAGTGCAACAAATATTTTAATGATCAACACAACAAATAAAGAAAAAACGGTTGTCAGCATGGACATTTTAAGTCTATAAACTGTGCTAGTGAGAAGGACGCATCAGAGAATTTCTGGCTCTGAGATGAAAAACGTGCCTGTCTGGCCTCACCTGTCAGTCGGCAGCTCGGAACGTTGACAGTTTTACATGGACAAATGGCTCGGAACAGATGGAACAAGACCCGAGGAGGAGAAATGCACACGATCATTACCCTGTATTGCCCTGATTAAATCCGCTCACTGCATTCATCTGTAATGAGCAACCATTAAAGGAGCGGGCACTAAATATTCTTGAGGTAACTGACAGGCGGAAAGAGTTGCTTATTTATATTCAAATCATTTAGCGCCTCAGAAGAAAGTGCAGTCCTTTGCCACACGCAGCGACAGTGACGTGCAGGCTGTCCGTCAGATAGGAGGCTGTCACGCTCCTCTTTCTGCTTTCTGGCAGCACACGGACAGACATTTGCTCTGGTATTAGAGTCATCATGGAAGTGAGCGATAGTTTTAATACCTTTCCCAAGTGGGTCCTCCCTCTTCATTATCAAGGGAACAATTCCTGCTTTAAGTAACAGGCACATGTGTTAACATTATTATATATTTAATAAGATCACTCAAACAAGCAAGAAAGAGACGCTGGGCAAACTGACGCAGACGTTTTGTTTGCTGACTCTTCGCCTTAGCAGAGCTTGGCCCCGTGAAGCCGGGATGGAATTTACCCCATTTAAAAATTCACATCTTGGTTAAAAAGCACTAGACACTTTCACACTAATCATTCTTTAAATTCATTCATTTTCTTCTCTGCACTTGAATTTGCAGTTGATCTTCCTGACTAAAATCTTAGTGTTTAGCATTCAGGTCACTTTCATACACTTGTCCCTTCCCTTCTTCCGTTTATTCTGGTAATACATTTCTGCGCTTTTTCTCACTCAATATTCTGAAATGTATTTGCATTGCGGCGACTGGAATAATGGAGCAACGCAATCCACTAAATTTAAGCCTCACACAGAAAGAACTCAACGTGCTTCACAAACAAGAATGCCTTGTTCGTTACAATGAGGGAACAGAAGCCACAGAGCTGTACTGAGTCCCAGGGCTGTCTCTGGTCCTCCCAATTTTGTCATCAGCCCTGAGCTGAGCTCCTCTGTGGAATTTCAGATCCTTTCTTGCTTCTTCCCTCCCTCCCTCCTTCTCCCTCCTCTCTTCCTGTTCCCCTCCCATACTTAAGACACTTTTGTGTGTCTTCAGAACTTGGCAGTGTTCTAAGCGTTGTACAGTCACATGACTCTTGATAAGGATGGGGGCCAGTGTCCGAGAAAGCATCATGAGGTGATCTGGTTGTTTTGCCAGCATCCTAGAGGGTTCTTACACAACCTGCACGGCATAGCCTATTGCACACCTGAGCTGTCAGGTTCCTGTGCTGAATACTGCAGGCAACTGTAACACAATGGCATTTGTGCATCTAAACATAGAAAAGGTACAGGGAATTTGGCATACCTTCTCTGAATGGTCCCTTCAACAGGACATTTACCATGAATGGAGATGGCAGGAATGAAGCTGCCCTGGCTCTGTCAGTGAGTGAGTGCTGAGCAAGGGTGAAGGCCCAGGACTGTAGACTTTATAAACATTGTACACTTACACTAAATTCACTCAACAAATAAAGCAGTAATTGTGCTACAATGTTACAGGGGCTAGGAGGCCACTGGGTGAAAGGAAACTTTCAGCTCCATTGCAATATTTTGAGACTCTTTGTACATACGCTCCATCTATGACGGAAATGTCGTTAGGTGACACAGGACCATCAAATGAATAAGGCAGAGTCTCTGTCATCTTGGAAATGACACTGCAGTGGGGAAGAGGAGAACTAAACAGGTACAGAAATAAATCATTTCAAGTAAAGTAGAAAGAGGTGTAGTCAGGGAGGGCTGACTCCTCCAGAAAGGAAGCGATAAGACAGCTGGATGGGAGATGCGAGGGAGTGAGGAGATAATCAAAGAGCTTGAAGCAGTTCAAAAAACCCCAATCCCTTGGATGGTTGGAGCAGCAGCTGCCCAGGCAGAGGAAGTTAGCAAGGCGGACAGGGTGAGGGGTGTCATCCAAGTGTGATAGGAACTCACTGCAAAGCTTGGGTGCAAGGATGTTTTATTGTAAGCATATTTATGTTCTAGATAGGTGTTTATTCATTTACCACTATTTTAAAAAATGCATTCACTCATGATAAAAGACTTGGAGTTCAGGAGGGATCATGGATAGAAGCAAAAGACACTGTGAAGGCTGTTGCCATTGACTAGGCAAGGGATGAGGTTGGCCATGGGGAGAACTTCTGAACTTGGAATAGATTTAAAGTGCAAAATCAGCGGGACAGTGCCTATGGCTCAGTGAGTAGGGCACCGGCCCCATATATTGAAGGTGGCAGGTTCAAACCCAACCCTGGATGAACTGCAACAAAAAAATAGCCGGGTGTTGTGGTGGGCACCACTAGTCTCAGCTACTGGGGAGGCTGAGGCAAAAGAATTGCCAAAGCCCAGGAACTGGAGGTTGCTGTGAGTTGTGTTGCCACAGCACTCTACCAAGGGTGATAAAGTGAGACTCTGTCTCTACAAAAAATAAAATAAAATAAAGTGTAAAACCAACAAGAACTTCAGATGGAAAGATAATGGGAAAAGAGGACTCAAGAACCACTCTAGGGTCATCAGTATGATCCACAGGTGATCAGGTGGAAGACGGGAGGCAGTTCAAATCAGGAGCTCTGCCTGGACATGGCCGTCTGAGACCCCTGCTTCAGGTGGAGGTGTTATTAAGAAGTGGTTGATAACTGTGGATTTTGTGGGAGCCACAGAGTTTGCAGCTATGCATTTGGAATTTACTAGCATATAGATGATATGTAAACCCATACGATTGGACAAGATTATGTAGGGAAGAGATTGCCACCTGGTGTGCTTGAACACCATGAGTAAGAAACGGAACATTTTGTGCATTCGTGTCACCTCCTCTGTCCTGCCTGCTGCCCTCTTTGTGGAGGGCAAGCCTGTTGAGAGCAGAGGGTGACCAGCACTCCCTTTCCTGAAAGCAACCACGACTGGTCAGGATGTTCTAATTGTTTTATGTGCAGCTGGTTCTGTTTGCCATTTCATTTAGAAATTTTGCTCCTTTATTCATAAAGAAGATTGGTCTGTAGATTAGTTTGGTGCTATATTTGATAAATTTGATTATCCATGTTTATGCTGGATTTATCAAAAAATTGTTAAGCTTTTCTTATTTTCTATGCAGCAGAAAAATTCTGATCTTCATGGGAATTATCTGCTTTTGGTGGGATGAAAAGAATGTGCAGTGCAAAAACCTGAGACCAGAGGCTTCTGGAAAGAGGCAGAATACTTACCATTCATTTAGTGCTTAAAATGCTAGACAATTGAAAGACATAGTATCAATTTGCCCTCTTGACAACTCTGTGAAATCAGTATTTTCTCCCCTTTAGATTTTATTAAACTGAGGTGCACAGAGGTCTGGAAATTACCCTCTGTCATGTAGTTTAAAAGTTGCATTTCCAAACTGTGGACCACAATCTGACCTCAAATTCTACGTATGTGCTTAACCGTTACACCCCACTGCCTCCCCCGTTAATATGGAAGATTTCTTTCAATACTTCAGGCAGGTTGGATATACTATAACATCTGTGGGATTTTCTTATTTATGAATGAGAGCCAGGGACGTCATCTCCTTAAAGTCCTTTAGTAATATACCTGTGGCCCATGCCTGTGATCTCTAAATTAGAATTCAGGGCTCTATTCACTAAACTCATAGAGTTTTCTCAAACATGCCTGTAGAAGATATATTTAGGTAAAAAAAAGAATACAAATTTCCTTTTGGAGTCTTTCCCTGTGCATTTAGTTATTCTTTCCCTATCACATACGTACTTTGACAGCTCAGATTTTTATTGTGCTATACAAGAGTTCTCAAAGCATAAGGTTACCATATGGGCATCAGAAGTTGTATTCGTTCTAAAGTGCACAGAATATCCTTGGCTTTGATGGGCTATTTTTTTATCAGAAGACGCATAGTCAAAATGTGATGCACATCTGCATATATGGTTGGTTGCAACACTTGTTAAGCTTTTTGGACCTGAGGAAGAGGAGGAGGCACGTGATACCTGGAGACCCACAGCATCACTTCTGCTGGTCTAAATTCCAATTGGTCTCACTTGTGTAAAGAGTCAAACTTATTTTGCTGCCCCTCAATGATACAATAATTCTTTAGGAATTATGATGAAATGATAGGACCGGGCATCCCTGGGGCTGCCCCAGGCCTTTTATTGCCTTCTTCCCCCTCAGACAACCCGTCTCCAGATGCAATTTTGCCAACTCTTAGGGGACTCAACTCAAATTGCTGCCTTTTGTTTCTCCTGAGCTTGGGACCAACCTTAGTGGCTTCTCACTTGATGTGCTTTAGAGGCCCTGGCCTGTTCCTTGCATCCAGGAATAAACGTACATGTGTGCTCTAAAAATAGCTGCTGAGCAAACAGTGAAGAGAAGCGATGGGAGCTTCCCATCTCTAGAAAGGCCCTGATAGTAAAACTTTATTACTGCACAAACTTTCTAACGTTTTCCATAAGGTACATTAGGATATTTGTGACAAATGAGTAGAGTGAAGTGTAAGAACTGTGACCAAGATGGATCATGAATCCCCCGGATGAAGTTGGCTTTTTAAATTCAATATGTTAAACTCAATACAAACCACATCACTAAGGGTATTAGTGATCATTTGTGCCAAGTTTTGCTATATGTAAAAACAGAAAATAGAATTCCAGAAAAGATACGTGGTAGCCTGTAGTTTGGTCTAGGGAGTATTCAGATGCCTTGCATTTTACCAAAGGGCTCACTCTGAGTTTATTTCACTGAGTCGTGACTCATGCGTCCCCCAGAGAAGTGAGCCGCAACACAGTGGGTGGATGGCACCAGGCTGCTGCCTGCTCCTCATCCTCCCAAGCCAGGACTAAAGACCAGGCTTCTCAGGATGGCTGTGCGAACCCCATATACCTGTACCTGGTTCTCAACCCATTACTGCAAAGCCTAGACAGAACGGTGTGCAACCTTTGCTTAAAATCTGAGAAAAATAATGAACATTTAACAAATGGAGGCCACAGTCCTCCAGCCACGTATGTAAGGTAAACTAGTCCAGTATGTGCGAAACCGTAATTGTTACATATTAAAAAAGGAAATGTAAGGGAGGCCTTTAATTTTAATTATCTGTAGTCACTAATATTTATTCGTGTAAATAAATATAGTCCTTATATACATGTGACATAATACAAAAGTTTCACTTCATGAAATATTCTTTCTCAATTATTCACAAATCTGAATATTGTCTTAGTATAGTTAAATAGATAATACTAACTTATTATCTATCCCTCCTGTCTGGCATGAAGCATTATTTATACAATCCTAAATGCTTCTATAGAGGAGGAAACTTAGATAATGCTAACAATTAAGCCATCAGTAGTGTGGTTTTTGTGGGATTTTCTGGGGTTAATCTACTCTTTTTTTCTACTTTGAGCTAACGCAGTGACTCACAAAGCTTATGTCCTCCTAGGAACACACACAACTATGAAATAAGTACCATTGTCCATAAAAGCAGGATAAGATTGAATGCAGTTCAAAGTAGGGATTATCAGACATATTCAAAGTGCTCCGTTCTTTGCCCCCAAACAGAGAAAGTCAATGTGGTCATGAGTACACAGCGGGATGCATGGGGACAGAACAGTCATACATGTAAGAGAAAAATGTGATGACTTAGAATTAAGGCAGCTCAACCCTCTTATGTTGAGCCAGAACCTGATTTAAGAGACCTTTCTCTGTGCCTTTTATTTTTTCCAAATAACCTAACAGATCCACAAGATAACCCGTCGGTGCTGTTCCCGCATCATTTCAGGTGGCTGGAAGTTTGACCAGAAGAGGACACACGTGTGCCTTTGGAAGGATTAGATACAGATCTCAGTGGCCTGAACCGAGTCTTCTGAATCCTGGGGGACATGAGACTGCTCCCCGAGCAGGAGCAGAGGCCACATAGCTCAGCCAGGTCTCAGCAGCCCTGCACTGTCATTGAGAAGACAATGGCAAGGAATGGCATGTTCTTTGCAGGAAAGGGTCTTGCCAAAACAAAAGCGTTAATTTCTTACAGCATCTCTGTCCTCCCCCTTTTTTTCTTTTAGGGACTTATAAAAAGATACTAAACTAGAACCCATGACTGGCCAGTGTGACATCTTGTATACGTTTGGGTCCCAAATCAAATTCAACTGTAGCAAGGCCACACACTCATACAGAGAGGGGACAGGTGGGTGCCCCAGCGTCCTTGAGGAAGCTCTGTCTCCAGTGTTTCCCACCCGCAAAGCCCCTTTTCCTTGACCTTGTTGCAAACTCGTTTAGTGCTCTTTTATCCCGCAGGTGTCTTATAATGAGTTTGACCTGACGTCCGTCCACAACTCCTAGTTGTTAAAAAGGGAACTAGTAACACTTGCTTAACTCTGACACTCAACATCAAAAATAGACCTGACCAAAGTAGTAGAGGGACTATTTTACAACTAAAAACAACTTTAACCTTACTTGATTTAGCAGAGGTGCTAAGTATTACAGCATGGCCAGATCTTGGGCATTGCATTTATTTATTTGTCCATTGAACAAATACTTGGGCACGTATTAAAGGCCATACACAGAATCCATGTGCACCACCAGCCACATCGGGAAGCAGCTGAATGACCCACAGAGCACTGATCACACTGCATTTGAAATAAGTTATGGGCCATTACTCTTTTGGCCACAAGATGGAAAATGTTATGTAGAGAAGTATAATATTTAGTGAGAGTTTGAAATATTTACAGAAGATTAGTGCAGAGGTTTGCTGACGCTAATTGCATGACCCGAATGTAGTCTCTCAGCTGTATCTCATCTTTCCCAAATATTCCTGAAGGACGGCGTCCCTACAGCCTCTTTGGAATGTAGCCTTTTAGGCTTCTATTTTCCCAGTTTCCTACGATTTAATCACAGTCCACAATAACAAGTCCAACAGCTCTCTCTCTCTCTCAGATATGGATTTTAATGAAACACAAATACGCCCGTGTGTGTGCCAGTGCGTTCTCCTGCACCATGCAAAAGTCTATTAAAAGTGGAGCCACATTTACATTTGTTTTGCATTTGTCATTTAAGGGGTCAAATTATGCAAACTGCATCCACTCTTGTCAATACCTTCAAGCAAAGGAAAATCTGGGGTTTTGTTGTTATTTAAGTAAAGCTACATTCATGACCAGCAGAATAGCTGATATCCCTTTTGGGGGGAAAGGTTTTGAGAGGCTACACTTTTTTTTTTAATAATAGGCATTTATTTCTTATCTAAAACTGAGAATACTTAACAAATGTGCCTATCTATTTTAAGCCAACTATAATAGCCTCCACATGAATTTATAATTGAAAACCAAACTTAATTATAAGCAGTTTATAGCCCAAATGGAGATAGTTCTACAGTCTGAAATTGACCCTGGCAATTTTTATCTGAAAAATAAAATTAATAATGGAGGAATAAAAAGACAGTTAGTGATTTTTCAAGAAGTTTTAAACATAGGCAAAATTTGCAAATGAAGAGTACAACAGGAAAACTTTAATTTTCTAAGGTGACAGAAAAGGAAACCACTCTGGCCTGGGCAGGAGTTAGAACCCTGCAAGAAGCCAGGCTCCATCATGGCTTTCGGACCAAAGGAAACATTGTTCCCAACTAAAGAGTTGATTTCTTTTTCTTTCTGAATCAGCATCTAAGATCTGCCTCCAAAGACCCTAGACAGACCAAAAAAAAAAAAAAAATAGGAAGAAAAAGCAAAATCAAAATTGCCTTTATGTAGTACACTCTCCCCACACCACTGGGCACGTGGGACGGACAGATCAACTTCTACACCTTTGTTTAGAATTTCTGTGCAGCTCCAGACCACACTCGGCGTCACACACCTGTGGGCCTCTGATTCTGTGTCTCCAGACCTTCACACTCGGCGTCACACACCTGTGGGCCTCTGATTCTGTGCAGCTCCAGACCTTCACACTCACTATCACCCATCTGTGGGCCTCTGATTCTGTGGCAGACTTTGCTCTGTGCAGTGTGCCGAATGCTGGGGTAGAGCTCACAGGGTGCACGTCCTGCCGCCTGCGAAATCTGCTTATAACATTCCTTCCTCCACCGACAAAGGATTTATGTCCTCTCTCTCTCTCTTTTTTTTTAAGACATAGTCTCACTTTGTCGCCCTCAATAGAGTGCTGTGTTGTCATGGCTCACGGCAATCTCAAAGTCTTAGGCTCAAGCAATTCTCTTATCCCTGCCTCCCATGTAGCTGGTACTACAGGTGCCTACCACAACACCCAGCTATTTTTTAGAGATGGGGTCTCACTCTTCCTCTAGCTGGTCTTTAACCTGTGAGCTCAGGCAGTGCACCTGCCTTGGCCTCCCAGAGTGCTAGGATTACAGGTGTGAGCCACCATGCCAGGCCATTTGTGTCCTTTCTCAATTTAGATCCCTACTCTAATGCCACCTCATCAAAAAGATCTCACCTGAGGACCCCACCCCCATGACACCAACTTTTTTTCTCTTTTCCCTGCTTCAGTCTCCTTTTTTGGTGCTTGTAACTATGCAACACACTTTGTATTTTCTCTCCCCCACCCTAGAATGTAACATTCTGCCAGAGCAGAAGCAATTTTTGTTCATTGCTACATCCCTGGCAACTTGGCACATAGTAGGTACTAAAAACTTTTGTGACATGAACAAATAATCAAATGTTTAAAATAAAAATACACCTAGTCATCTGTGACACTACAGCGGGCCCCCTGGAGCGTGCAGCCTGCAGATGGTCTAGGAAGGATCCTTATATTGGCTATTGCTTTGAGAACTTAGGAAATGCCAAGATTTTCTTTAAGTGCTTCTGAGTGACTCAGAGTATAAAAAGTATCAGAAGATCGTGCCATGGCCATGGTGCAGAGAAATTCCAAATGAAAAAGTGAACATACTCATTATCAAATCCTTTCAGACAGACACTCTCAAGATGGTCAATGTGGCAGCCCTGGGGAGGGACGGTGTTTCCAGCTTCACGTAGACATTGCTAAATTGATCCTGTGTCCATGAAATCTGACTCGTGTTTCAAATAACAGGGTCAGTAATTGTTTAGCTGGGCTACATTGCAGAGGAAGATTTGGACTTGGGTTGGAGGGGGGACAGCCAAACCAGAATAGGCAGTGAAGGAATTTCCAGCAGTAAAATGGGACATATTTCAATACTGTGAGCATGACTTAAGGACACCCAACGTGCTAAATTCTGATCTGACAAAGAAGATAAATTGAGACGTGGTGACTCACATTCCTAAACAGTTTTATGTTCATGGAAGCGCATTTAATGGCAAAATCTGAAACCAATTTTAAAACTTCCATTTTTTAAAAAATTACAATTCAAACTCAAGTTTACGGATATATGTAGAATATCAATAGGAGAGAATCTGCATCTCGTTTGACAGGGTGCAGGTCCAGCTCTGTGCACAGGGGCTCTGCCCCACTGAGAGTTTCAGGATAAAGAACACTCAAGAAACTATCGACCCACTAAAGCCAGGGCTGACTTATTAGTTTCTTGAGCCCCACCATCCATTCCCATTCCACTTCTTTGCCGGGCATCTGAGATGGGAGCATTGTCTGGGGCCTGCCATGAGCCCCCAGCAGCCAGGTTTCCACATTTCCATTGAATGCCAATGGCGCACATCACCTTTTTATGCTATTTGGTCTATGAACTTGATCTGATCTGAGTTAAGACTGTCACTGCAAGTCCCACTGCCTGAACGTCAGGAGGAAACTTAGAGGTCTGTCTTCAGATCAAAATGTGGTCTAATTGAAATAATTACATGTATATTCACAGGACTCCATATTATCATGTTAGGGTAGGCCGATCTGGAGGCATATCTCTCTGCTCCCCGTAAGGATTCTGACTGCTAGGGAGATGTTCATCAGACATGCCCTCATCGTGGGACTCGGAAGCACAATGTGTACAGCCGAGACCCAGGACGCCCAGGACTGTCTGAGATTCCCTCTCCCCCTGGACAGCTGGATGGCATCTCCCTGTGTCCCTGGCATCAGGTATAACTGGCAACAAAGTCCAGCTGGTGTTATATGTCCAGGACCAATGTGGGTCAGTTTGATGCCTGGCCCACAAAAACTCCCCAAGCACCGCCCTCCCCCCACTCTCTTCCCCTGGTTCTCTAGAGAAAATTCCAAGAAGCTTGAGGGAGGGAGGATGGCAAGATGGAGCTGTGGCCCCCAGAATGATTGTATGGAACCAATTCAACACCTCTGCCTTCCTACAAGGGACTGGAAGAGTGAGACGCTAACTTTTATTGTATTGACCCATCCAATTTGGGGTTTGTTTGGTTTTACATTTAACATATCCACAGTGAACACAATATAATGACCTCTAATGGTTTTTCAGATTCTGGACCTTTCTTTGTTTAATTTACTTTTAAAAAAATTGTTTTAATGTGATAAAATATATGTAACAAAATTTGCCATTTTAATCATTTTAAGTAAACAGTTCAGTGACACTAAGTATATTCACGTCTTTGTGTAAGACTTTTCACCTGGCAGATTAAAACTCTATACTCACTAAACAATAACTCCCCATTTCCCAGCCCTCCTGCCCCAGCCTCCAGCAACCACAGTTCTACTTCCTATCTCTATGATTTTGACTATTCTCAGTATCTTTTATGAGTAGACTCATACAGTATTTGCCCTTTCATGAGTGGCTTACTTCGCTGGGCACAATGTCCAGCAGGTCACCCCCGGTGTAGTGTGTGTCAGAATTTCCTCCCTCTTTAAGGCTGCATTATGTTCCATTCTCTGCACGGAGCACATTCTGTTTATCTGCTCATCTGTTGACAGACACTTGGGCTTCTTCCCCTTCTGGCCGTTGTGAGTAATGTTCTATAAATACGGTCCACGAATGCACATCTGTACCTGGCCCTGCTGTCCATCCCTTTGAGAATTATCCAGACGTGGGAGTGCTACTTCATACAGTAATTCTAGTATTATTATTTTTTTATGGAGGAATCATTAGCCTGTTTTTCTGCAGCTGCACTTTTTTCCACTCCCACCAACGGTGCACAGGGCTCTGAATTCTCCACACCCTTGGTAACTCTTGTGATTTCTGTTTGGGTTTCCTAGGGTCTTGACCTTCAGAAAACATTTTTTAAAAAGAAACCATAGAAATCATATGATATTACATCAATTCCTGTCTTATATTTTAATGAATTAACTCTGAAAATTAGTTCCAAACTCAGAGCGAGTCCCAAGTATTTGAAGTCTCATGTTCTTTCCTCAAAGTGAGCCACAGCCATTCCCTCTCTTGAACCCAAACTCCAAGGTGGGAAGGTGATTCTGCTCATGAAGGTAAGGCTGCCGCTGGCTTTGTGGTTAGTAAGTGATCTCTTGGTAACACACTGGCTTCCTCAGTAGGTGACTTTGCAAAGTCAGGCCAAGGTGTGTATCTACCAGCTCAGCCGAGTGCTGCTGGTGGCGCCTGGAGTGTCACAGTCATCACTGCAGCAGATTAGCAAGAAATGTAAATTCCCCTCCAAAAATAGATTCCAGGAAGTTGAGAACTTTTAAAATTACTTTCCACAGGAATTTCCATGATGCCTGAAGCTCTAATTAAAAAGGCTTCTGAACTCTAGCTAGGTAGAGCATTTTTTTAAAAAATCCTTCCTACAGTTGCTCCATAAGGATAACACTTAATAACTATTTTTTCTTAAATAAGATTTTGGTGCTATTATTTTCTCAGGCAAAAATTTTCAGAAAACTGAAACAATCTTTCAATTTTATTCTCTATCCCTCCATCATTCATTCAATTATAAAAATCAAAATTTTAGAAAAAGAATCCCGACCTTCATTCAAGATTAAATACGTGAGAACATCCGGAAATCTTTTGGAGCAAAGGAAAGTTGAGCCCAGGTTCCCTGTCATGCAAGTGTATCATGAGGCAGCAATGACCGAAACTCAGTGACAAACGAGGGAACAAACTCAGGTCCAGAGAATGAAAACGGGCAGGGACCACTGACGTATTGAGAACAGCGAGGAATCGTGGACTATTTGATGATGACCGGACTGAGGGTAAGTGGCTGAGCCCCAGGAAAAGATGAAGTTAGACTCCTGTTGCCTCAGAATTCACATAGAAATGAGTTGAAAGATGAAACGTGGTGGGTGAAGATGAACCCTTGGGACTCTCCTGCTCTTCCAGTGAGATTGGAACTAATACAGCTTTTCTGGAAAACAGTCAGCTCATTATGAAGTTCAACATATGCTTATCTGTGATCCAGCAATTCCACTCCTAGGTATTACCCAAAAGAAAGGAAAACAGGTGCCCACAAAGGCTGGTGCAGGAATCATCAGCAAAGCTTTGTTCATCGTGGCCCCAAACACATAAGGACGTGGGTGAAACACAGAAATATCACACTGGGGAGAAAAAGCAGACACAGAGGAGACTGTACTGGAGGGCTGCCTTCACGGGAAGCTTCAGAGCAGGTAAGACCGAATACAGTGAGAGATTGGAGCAGAGATGGACTGAGACCTGGCCGGGGAACGTGGGGGGACGGGCTAGACAGACTGTAGGGTACTTTCCAGGGAAGAGGAAACCTATATCTAGATTCCAGTGTTTGCCAAAACCTATCAAAATACAAACCTGATCCTGTATCTCAAATATGTCTCAATAAAAATTAATTGGGGAAGGATTTAATATTTAAAGGAAGAGACTGACACATATCATGAGTTAAAAATTTAAACTTTCATATGTTCAAAAAAACCTGCAATGGTATTACCAGATGAAGAGACTGAATTAATATACTTAATTGAGAGAGGACTTGCAAAACTGAAAAACGTGAAAAACCTCTGAACACCTCAAAAGAAAAATGAGCAAAGGTCATAACAGGCAGTCTGTGAAACAAGATGATAGTCCCCCAAACACTATTAAATGTGCGGTGGAACGAGGACTAATAAATCTCTACCATAAAACAATGTTATGCTGTTATCTAGAAATAGATAACAAAATACGTTGCACATTTGGATTTTAAAATAACAAGGCAAAGATATGAATAGACAATTCTCAAGAAAAAATATGAACTGTTCAACCTCTCCAGAAACCAAAGAAATACAAATTAAAACAACTGCACACCTTGTCCTACCTGGAGCTGCTTTCCCCAGCCTCTGAGGACCACTTTTTCCAGGACCGGTGTTTCCCCCTCAGTGCCCAGGTGATTCCTCTGAGTCGTCATGTATCAACCACTAGATACTATGAGGCTGGACACTTAAGTTTGCAGCTCATCCTGGAAAGATTGCTTCACACCTCATTGGTAAATAGCACTATGGTCCCCTTCAAAGTGCTCCCTTCAGGAAGCTATGCACCAACCCTAGAGCCTAGTTCACCCCTCAAAGAGCTCTTTCTAAGATGAGATTATAAACTTAATAGTCTGATCTCATATGATGACAGCT
The DNA here is from genome assembly GCA_963575145.1 of Galago senegalensis. Classification (NCBI taxonomy): domain Eukaryota; kingdom Metazoa; phylum Chordata; class Mammalia; order Primates; family Galagidae; genus Galago; species Galago senegalensis. The sequence goes on along the minus strand of CAUYTI010019045.1, from coordinate 20,368 downwards.
CTGATGATCATTCTAGAAAAAGAATTTCAACCTTGCTTTGAAATTCCAACTCTAGAGGCTTGATCACTGGTCTACACTCATCTCCTTGACAAGTTCTCAGGAGGAGAGGAGGCAAGATGATGTTTAGGTACAGAATGGAAGGCAATTCCCCTTAAAAACAGACAGATGTGATGTATCCAGAGGACGGGGTATCACTCAGCTCAGAAGGAAGAAAATCCTTACACAGGTTAGGTGCGCCTTGAGGGGCGTGATGCTGAGTGAATGAGCCGGAGGCATAAAGGCACACGCCGTGTGATGCCAGTACTGTGACGAGCCCGGCGTAATCAAATTGTTAGAGACGGAAAGTAGAATGGGGCGTCCTAGGGGCTGGGGAGTGGGGAGTAGGAGTCATCCCTGAATCAGTACAGAGTTTCAGTTTTGTGAGATGAAGAGTTCTGGAGATCTGTTGCACAACAGTGTAAAAGTACTTACTATGATGAATTGCACACTTAAAATGATTAAAATGGTCAATTTTATGTTATGTCTATTTTACCATAACATTAAAAAATAGCCAACACATCTGTTTTGGTGAAGAAACCAGGGGTCACACGGAGTCCACTTACTCGAGGATTTAAAAGTGATAAGAAGCCAAAATGCTAGCCTGGCCTTCCTGTTGCCCAGTCCAGAGGGCCCTGCCTTCATCCCACCTCCACTGAGATGCAGGGCTTTAAGCCCAAAGAGCAACTGAGGCGCGCACATCCATGTTCTCCCTCGATCACCACTGAAACGCAACCAACGTGGTAGCAGCCACGGAGAGGGCGCTCCCTGCAGGTCTCTGCCAGGCCCTATCACTCTTCACCTGCATGGACTCAGTGACTCCGCTCCAACACTCTGGGAGGTAAGAATCTCATTAATCTCATTTCACATTTGAGAAGTCTGAGCCTCACAGAGGTTAAGTAATTTTCCCAAGGGCATCCCGCCTGGGCGGACTAGCCTGACTAAACCCAGCAGTCCAGCCCCAGGGGCATCCCGCCTGGGCGGACTAGCCTGACTAAACCCAGCAGTCCAGCCCCAGAATCCCTTCCTTTGACCTTGACAGCCACGCTTCTGCACTTCCATTCTCTGCATCACCATGCAGATTTGTTAAAGCTGCGTCCTGGACCCCACCCCCGAGTCTCTGATGCAGTAGTTGGTGACAGGGCTGTGAGCGCGCATCTCAGACCAGCTCCCAGATGGCGCCCGCCATGCGGAGCTGAGAACTGTGTGCCGGTAGCACTGCAGCACCCAGAAGTGTGGAATACGGGACCCCAGTTACTTACTGGAATCAACTCTAGTAAACACTGGATAACGCATGAGTTACCTGCTGATCAAATTAATTTTGTCCAAATGACTTGCTATTGATATGCAAGTAATTGGTGGCAACATAGGTTGATAATCCAATTTAAAAGCTGCTACTTGCGCAACTGTATTGCAGCAAGGACGAGACAATGTGTCCTCATGCGAGCCTGCTGGGAACCTAGAGAGATGGAAAACCTCGGAGTACCGTTTCCCACAGAACCATCATTACAGCACAGCGTGGTCTCTTAGTCACTAGAGCGTCACTCCCGAGGTCTGGTAGATGCAGTGTGGCTGCAGCGTCCCCAGACCCGACTCCCCCTCTGCTTTCAGCCTACCTACTGGCCGTGCAGGAGAGGGTGCCTTGGATACGGCATCATCGGCCCACACAGTCTATCCCCAGTGGCAAATTAGCAGTTGGCATCCAGGTTTACTAACGTCTGGTACAAATTTTCTAGTAAGGCTTATACCCCCAATGTTTGGTAGCCCCTGAGAAAACTAACAAAATCAATTTCTAGACTTTCAAAATGGACAATTGAACCTCAGACCTATGTGGCTCAGAAAAGCTCAGGGACCCTATGAACGTCTGGCCCAGGAGAACAAGGGACTACAGTGAGGCTGGGTTCTGAAAAGCCACTTTAACACCTCAGTTATGACTGCCACTCAAGACCCAGGTCAGCGTCCAGCAGAGGAGTGACAGTAGCAACCTCATTTAATAACAGATCTCAGGCTTCACCTCTCTCACCGGGGACGATCTGCCCAGCCCTATAGCTGAGATCTGTTTCCTCATGCCCGGAGCTCTGCTATCTGCCTGAGTGCACGTAGAGATTGACCATGCCAGTGGCCAGGGGACAATGGGAGTCACGTGACATCACTCAGTTCCTCAATCAGGTCTACCTGAGAAATTGATTTAGAGGGATGTATCAATTATCTAAAAATATTAGAAGGGAAACACATACTGGGAACATTTTTAGTCCTGGTACTGGTCCTAAGGGGCCGGGCTCACTAAAAGGCAGTCATTACCAGCTTCCGCTCCATGTCACTCTGCCTCTGAACAAGGCTGAGCCATGGTCCCACAGGGCTCAGGCTTTAATGAACTCTCCTGTGTTCACTGTGCCAGAGGGGACAGTCTCTTGGATCGGGTCCCCTCCCTAATGAGTCTGGAAATGGGGGCTGCAGGAGCAGCCAGTCATATTACTCTACTGGGAAGAGTCTTGCTCTCCCAAGACTCAGATTCACCTCCCTAAACTCTGAGTTGACCAGCAAAAGTCTCACATATTCATCTATGAAAGAATTTTTAAATAGGAGGAGGCAACTAAAAATACCTTCTAAGGATAAGTAAAAAGTATTGTGGAAAAGCCTGAAATATTTCTAAACAGGCAAAAAATAAGCCAAAATACAACTCATTCCTCCTTATACAGAGCATGCCATAGTAATTACCAAAATACCCAAGTTTCTTAATCTGTCTGTTCTTTGAGCTCACACCCAAAAAGATGAGCATCTTGGGAAGTGAAACCCAGTGGTCATAACATCATTAAGACTTGTATTTCTAATCATCCTATGCCTTTTGGTCATCTGTGGTAGGTTGCATGATGGCCCTCCAAGATGTCCCTGGAACCTGTGACTATGTCACCTTACGTGGCAAAAGGGACTTTGCAGACATGATTAAGGTTGCATACTTTGAGATGGAAAAATTATCTGGAATTATTCTAGTGGACCTCTGGGAACTTTATTTTCCCAACATCTGAATGAGCAAGGAAGTAGTTTTCCTCTAGAACAACAGTTCCTGACCTTCCTAATGCTGCAGCCCTTTAATATAGTTTCTGTGGGTCGCGACCCACAGGTTGAGAACTGCTGCTCCAGACTCTCAGGAAAGGAGAACAGCCCACCCAATACCTTGATTTCACCTGCAAAGATCTGTCTCATATTTCTGATTTATATGATTGCAGGATAATAAATCTGTGGGGGGTTTTGCCTTTAGTTAAGGCAGCAACATTACAATTTTTCCACTTTAAACAATTCTATTCTTTCTAGTCATACACTCTTATCAGCATGAACTCTGGTCTCTTCTTATAAAGCAACCCTCATCCTCAGAAAGTTCTTTATAACTTTTTATGCTCAATTTTCTGTATTAGAAGCATCAGTGAATTTCCTTGTTGCATTTCAGCACAAATGAGTTGGGTTTGATGGATCCCAGCAGAGTTTTTAGGAGTGATGCAATCCCAAATTCCTAAGGGCCAATGGATGCTATCTGCTCGGACCCTGAAGGTGGTCTCATCACATCTGGCACAGACCAAATAATGTATTCTGGAATGCATCAGGATGAAGGAGAAAAAAAAAAAAACCCAAAGATACTTATCTACTAGCCTCACAATCTGGTTTTAATATTATTTGTCTGCAGAAGAGTCAGCTATTTGAGGATGGTTTCCTCAAGTCCATTTGTTTAAAACCCCTTTAATCCAGCCATCTGCTAAATTATCTTGATACAAATGAGGGAAATGTTAGTGAACATCTGAATTTTCTTGTTTATAAAATGAAAACTGATCACATTCCTTATCGTGCCTCTTGATAAGAATTAATGTGCTATGCATAGGCCTCAGTGTGTGTGTGTACAAAGAGTACCTACAGATCCGTATCTCACACACACGTATCGTTCAGGATAAGCTGGTGTATGCTGTGTTGCTATCTACTGAAAAAACAAACCACCCAAACTCAGTGGCTCAGAATAGCACCATCTTATCCCCCACAGTTCTGTGGGCCAGCCATTTGGCCTGGGCAGATGCAGCCTAGTTTCAAAGAGACAGAGAAAGAAAAGCTACTTCTTGATGAGAAGAGCAACCAGTCACATCACAAAGGGTACTCACATAAGGATGGGAAGAATTCCCGGCCATTCTTATAAACCATGATAACCCCTGAATCTCTCTATGAGAGATTAGCTGGTGAAGGCCATGCCCACACCCAGTCACCCACACACATCTGTTAGTCTGACACAGCAGACACCTCAAATGTTTGGAACGGCCCAGAACACTGTCAGTGCCCTAGAAATTATATTCTCTAACTGAAATCTCAGCTAAGAATAAAAAATAAGACAGGGAGTGTTTTTGCCATTTCCACAAGTCATTTCAGCAAGAATACTTTCTTGTTTGTTCCAGAGACGATGATACTCATAGAACTTTCTCGTCAATGCCCCATTACTTTTGTTCAGACTTGGAGGGATTTTATCTACAAACAGAAGCCAGAAATGGATTGGTATTTTGTAGTTAGGACATGATAATTTCTTTGCATAGAGTTTGAAATTCCAAGCTATGGTAGTTCACAAATAGTCCTCTTTTCTCCTTCTGAGTCCTGGCTACAGCTTCATACACTTAAAATTAAACACGGTCATGTGACTTGTTCTGGCCAATGAAATCCTTCTCTGTTTGCACACTATTCTACATTGTAAAGCACTATTATATGTATGAGTTTACAACAAAATTATTAAGACAATAATTAAAAATTAGCTTACACTCATGCAAACCTCGCTAAATAAAGATGATTCCATAAAAACATATACTAAAAGAAAAAAAGGCCAAAAATGGTAAATAACTATAATTACCAATTGAAATTATGGGACCCAGCTAATGGCAATAGTTTCTAAAAATTGGACTAAAGTTGAAAAATGGCACATGTTTTAGCTGTCTTATATTTCTTTATATTCTCTTTTTTTTTTTTTCAGTTTTTGGCTGGGGCTGAGTTTGAACCCACCACCTCGAGTACATGGGGCTGGTGCCCTACTCCTTTGAGCCGTAGGTGTCACCCTATATTCTCTTACTTTTAATGCTAGAATCTTTGCAAGTCTGTAATGGAAGAGGGAAGGTTTGTAAATTGCAGCTTCTTCAGGGATATAAGCTTTATTTTTTTCCTTATAAAAATAAGTTTTTCTTTCCCTCAAGTAGATTATACTAATATTTACCTGAAGTCCTAATTAGGAAAGACTTATGCTGTTGCTTCACCTCATATACTAAACACATAAATTAACCACACTGAGCTTGCTTTCCTATTTTTTCTTATTATTTTGCATGTGTAATGGTGTGTGCCTCTGTTCCAGGTAATAATCACTGTGGTGAGTTGAATGGTGACCCTTAGAAAAGATACGTCCAAGTCCCAAACTCTGAACCTGTGAATGTGACCTTATCTGGATAGACTTTTGCAGATGTAATGAAGAATTTTGAGATGAGACGAGATGACCTTGAATTAGCTGGTGGCCCTACCTCCGATGACTTTGTGAGGGACAGAGGGACGAGGAGAAGGATGTGTGAAGACAGAGGCAGGGACCCCAGAGCAGGAACGCCAGGGACTGCTGGCAGCTCCCAGCAGCTAGGAAGATGCATGGAACCGATGTCCCTCAGAGCATCCAAAGTTGCCTCCCAACACCTTGATTTTGAGCTACGTACCTCCAGAGCTGAGAGAATAAATGTCTGTAGTTTGGGGACACCCAGTTAGAGGTGGTCTGTTGTGGCACTCTTAGGAAGCCCAGCTACCCCACGCCACCCCTCCTGTCACCTCAGGACTGCCCTCTTCCTTCTCCGTGTTTCCCTACAAGGCAGAGAGCTATACTCTGAATTAGCACTGTTTAAAATCTTGGTAGCTTCCTTTCACAGTCTGGCTTCCTTTGCGTTCTGTAGAAAAGCAGAGGTTGTTACATCCAGTGTATCGGATGTCGATTACAAACGCAGACCAGTACCGGTCTGTGGCCCATCTGAGGCCCATTAGGAACCAAGCCTCACAGCAGGAAGTGTGTGGCGGGCAAGTGACTGAAGCTTCATTAGTCACTGTCTCCCATTACCCCTGGATGGGGCCATTTAGCTGCAGGAAACAAGCTCGGGGCTCCCACTGATTCTGCATTACGGTGAGTTATACAATTATTTTATTATGTATTACACCATGATAATAATAGAAATAAAATTCACAATAAACATAATATTCTTGAATCATTCTGAAAAAAATACCCTCCAGGCCCCTGCCCCCATCCATGGAAAAATTCTTTCATGAAACCAGTCCCAGGAGCCAAAATGGATGGGAGCTCTGCTTCACATAGAAACATTTTAGCTCTTGATTGCACAGAGTACAGGGGACGGGTTGAAAGAAAACTGAGCCACACTGGTCCTGCCCCAGCCAGGCACCATGATGGGACTGTGCTGTGGATTTCATCTGGTCTTCAGGGAACAATCCTATCATTAGCCTGTCTTTGCAGGTGAGGAAACAAACTCAGCAGCCTTTGAGAACTTGTCTAAAGTCATCGTATTAGGATGTCATTGACACATCACAGAGTCCCACAAATCTAGCCACTTAAAACATGTATGTATATATGTATGTATTTATTTATTGACAGAGTCTTACTCTGTCACCCAGGCTAGACTGCTAGGGCCTCAGCTTAGCACACAGCAACCTCAAACTCCTGAGTTCAAGCAATTCTCTTGCCTCAGCCTCCCAAGTAACTGCAACTATAGGCACCTGCCACAATGCTCAGTTATTCTATTTTTAGTAGACATGGTGTCTTGCTCTTGCTCAGGCTGGTTTTAAACTCCTGAGCTGTAGAACTCCTTCTCCCTTGGCCTACCAGAGTGCTAGGATTACAGGCTTGTGCCACCTCGCCCAGCCTAAAACACCAATTTATTATTTCACAGTTCTGCAGGTTGGAAACCCAGTAAGAAATGACAGGATTCTCTGCTTAGGATCTTACAAGGTGACAGCTGGGCTGTGTTCCTTTCTGGAAGGTCTCCAGAACAAAGTGCTTCCAAGCTCATTCTTGTTGTTGGCAGAATGCAGTTCCTTGCAGCTGTAGGATTGAGGTTCCATTTCTGGACCCACGACCTCCATCGGTAAGCCAGCAAGGACACTTCAAATGCTTCTCGTGCTTTGGGGCTCTCTGGTTTCCTATCCTGCCTCTGTTCTTAAGGGCCCCACTGATGACATTGGGCCCACGTGGATAATCCAGGATAATGTTCTCCTTTATAATTAACTGACTAGGAAGCCTAATGACATCTGGAGAGCCCCTGTTGCCATGCAAGGTAACATCCTTGGGAGTGGCAACCCATCATCTTCCAGAGTCCCAGTAGGGTGGCGAAATGTTCTTAAACCGCGATTTTGTCTATCGTAGTCTTCACAATGCGTGAAGGACAGAGCAGGGCTTTAAAGCCAAATTTATTTTAGTGCTGGCCCGATGTCCTGCTTCCTCCCTAAGACCCCCCTTATCTGACGGTCGCAGGTGCTGGGGAGGCAGCAGTGTTACAGTCTGGGCAGCCCCGCCTGGAGTCAACCCCCAGTCCTCTCATCTGCAGAATAGGTATACTATCACCAGCTGCCTCTAGGGTTTTTATGAGAATTAAATGACTTAATATTTGTAAAGGGCTTGTATACTATGTTGTTTGGCATATGGTAAGCATTTCAGAAGAGATTTTAAATAAGTAAAAATAAATGAACAGAAGGCACGAAAGAAAGATCTCAGCAGTGGAGAGGGCTGGTTTTGCCCTATTTGTTACATCATGATAATTCATAACTCCTTTGGAAGGTAAAGTATTTGTGATTATAATATTGCCCTGTTTTTGAGTTACTAGTGTAGGGTGTCTCCTCACCAGATTTCGGCCTACCTTTGGGCAGGGGATATGATTTATAGGCTTTAGCTGCTCATTGACCAGTCAGAGGGAACTAGATTCAGGAAGATCAGCAGATTACTAGGCAAGAAAATAATTATAAGAGGAGAATTTCTTTAGAATTTTTCTGGTTTTAAAGCTTTTGTTTTTCAAAAAAAATGTGGAGACAGTTCTGCTTATTGAAGCAGTTGCTGTGACTGAAGGCACAATCACCATATAATTAAGAAACAGTTAAAACACCCTCAGTGATGGAAAGCCCTCGATGTGCTATGGTACGGCTGACAATACAATAGAGGGATGGCTCTGATGTACGATAAGGAATCTACAAGGCCCACATCTGCCCTGAAAACGCCTTTCCCCTGGATGACCAGAGCTATTCTCTTACTATCTACAAAATAGCTTCATTAATATTCATGATATCTGGGAGGAACAGGGAGCTTCATCAATGAACCAGCACCCAGGAATTTATGAGATGACTGAGGGGAACACAAGACCAAGTCCTTTCTTGGTACTGATACTTATAGAAAATGGACTCAAATATGCTGGTAAAATTGTATTGATACATAAGAACCAAATTAAATAGTTGTTGCATCTTCGTATCACGAGGTGAGGTGGTGGAAAAGACAACAGATCTCCATCAGCAGATGACAAGCAACGGAGGTAACACAGGGCACAGAAAGCAGAAGCAGGAGCCCAGACTAACAGGTAACATCAGTCACAACAATAACAGATAGAAGCTGAATTCAGTTATGGAACCAAAGATTTACAGCGCCATAAAGCAAGTGCTACTCCGCGCTATTCAAAGGGTGGCCCACCTAAAATAAAACCACGCATGGTTTAAAAGTAAAATGGTGAGCAAAATACACCAGGCAAATGGGACCAAACCAAGAAAGGAACGGGTAGCAGTATCAACTAAAAAGCCAGATTCAAGGCAAAATTTTCAAAAATGCTTAAACCTATATCAGATATGAAAATTATTAATTTCTTTATTTTTTTCCTACAAATTTTAATGCCTACACACCATGTGCCTAGGATTGTGTTAAAAACTAGATACTCATGTTTAAAAATAGGCACAAGAACCAGTTAGTGCTTTAAAAGTTTAGGCTTAAGAAAGGAAATGAATACACTGATAACTTAAATATATGTGTAGAAGAAAGAGATTAGAAACACATACTGCAAAGGCCGCCTAGGTGGGCACGTGGCTTCTTTTTTTTGCCTATGCTTTGATTTATGCTTTTACCTACTTCAAAATTTCCTGCGCTAATAAATAGTATAAAATCATTATATTAATAGGATACTTGTATCTGTTGTGTTTCTTCTTTGAACCCCACTCACTATATTTCTTTTCACTTATAAGTGCTGAAATTCTGAAGGGTATTAACTATTTTAAGAGATTTTAAAAATTATATTTTTTCTTTCATTTTCTTGACCAATAAGAGGAACTGGAAAAGGCTCATTTGGAGAATATGCCAACTCCTTTAGAATTCCCTGTGGGACCAAAATCCTCCTCCCTGCCCCTGTGCACCACCCCCACTCCCCCACCCAACCCCCCCATTCCACGGAGCAGCTGGGGGCCTGCTGGAGTCTATTCTACGTGTGAGCCCCCCACTGCGCCCACCCTTCCTGTCCCAGCCTTCCGCCCTGATCAGACAATGTTGGGGCCTCTGCTACAATTTCTTCATGCAGTTCGCAAATTATGACAACACCAACAGGGTCTTCTCAAAGTTTCCAGCATCTGGATGGCTTCTTCCCTGGTTTCCAATGGGGATACAGATCGAGTGTAGACACACGTGTAACAAAAATGTGGAATAGCCCTAATAGCTGTGTTTTATATGCTAGCCAAGTCAAGAACTACCGGAGAGTCAAGACAATACTTTGACACTATTTAATCTTGCACAAAATAGTATACTATGAAACATTTCAAATACTCAAGAAAACATGATGAATATCATGAGAAACAGCAGTGTACTAACCACATGGCTTAAGAAACAAAGTATATCTCACATGATCATGGACTATTGTAGGACAAAAATGGAATTTATCTTCCTCTGGTATACTGTATAGATGAGAACTATACATGGTTAGGAGCACTGACCCTGGGGCCAACTGGTCTGGGCTTTGATCTGGTCTCTACCACAAACTAGACAAACTTAAATAAGGTTTACCCTTGACCTACTGTCTCCCTGCCTCTGTTCTCTGTCCCTCATATGAGGCTGATAATAGTATCTATCTCATACAGAGATATGACGGTTAAGTGGGTTTAATATATGCAACTTCATCCAGAATTATTCTCAATATTCCCAAGAATTCCCCCTCTGATGGGCGGTGCCCTCCCTGCCTCCCTGCAGGGCAGCTCTATGGCCCGGCTTTTCTTTGCCGTTCCTGGTCAACACGTTCTACACGCCATCATTCCTCTTGAATCCCTTTCCTCCTCTAAAGTCTCCCTTCTACAATTTGAAACATTTTTTTCTTAGATGACTAAAATATTGCTTTCTTTTCCACTCCTAATTCTCACATAACACAGAAGTTCACCGTCTAAACACTAAATTATGGAAACAAGGGAAGAACACCCCTTTTTTCATTTCTATCCAGGATCACATTGGGAGCTTTAGCTAGTGCAATAATACAAAAAAGGGAAATTCAAGGTTTATGGGCTAGGAAAGCAGAAATAAAACTGTCTTTGTTCATACCTAACATGATTATCTGTGTGGAAAATTTTTAAGAACTAACAACAACAATAAAAAATCATGGCGGTGATAAGCATTTATAGTAAGGTTGAGAATACAAGGTTAATATTCAGAAGTCAGGTGCATTTATATGAACAATTGGAACTTGATATTAAAACATAATCCCAGCCGGGCACAGTGGGTCATCCCTGTAATCCCAGCACTCTGGGAGGCCAAGGCGGGCAGATCACCTGAGCTCCTGAGTTTGAGACCAGTCTGAGCAAGAGCAAGACCCTGTCTCTAAAAATAGCCAGACATTGTGGTGGGCACCTATAGTCCCAACTGCTCAGGAGCCTGAGACAAGAGAATTGCTTGACCCTAAGAATTTGAGATTGCTGTAAGCTATGATGCCATGGCACTCTACTGAGGGCAACAAAGTGAGACTCTATTTCAAAAATAAAAAAAAATCCCATTTATAATTGCACCAAAAAGATGAAACAGTCACATATACACCTAATGTATATATTGTATATATTTAAGATGTATATTCAGAAAAGAAATATCTATATATGAAAGATATGATCTATATATGAAATAAAAGAAATTCTAATTAAATAGATAATCCATACTCATGGATCAGAAGGTTCGATATGGTTAAAACACCAGTATTTCCCAACTTGATCTATACCTTCACTGTGATCCCAGTCAAAATGCCAGCAGACCATTTTGTGGATACCAGTAAACTTATTCTATAGTATATATGTATAGAAATACAACTGATTTTTATATGTTGATTCATGAAGAAAACAGGAAAAAATAAATCTGCGTGATTTTGGATTACTTTAGATCCAGCAAGAAGATTTTAGGCACAAAACCAAAAGTATAAACCATGAGAAAAAAAATTGATGTATTTTATAAAATTAAAAACTTTGGCTTTAGGAAACACCTAGTTAAGAGAATCAAATGACAGGCAATTTGCATACCTCTTATAGAGCATTTGTATTGCAGATGTACAGAGAACAGAACCAACGCCTCAGCAAGGAAGGTTTAAGATAAACAGAAGGTCAATAAGCACGTGAAAAGATGTTCAACAGGATACATCACCGTGAAAATGCAAATGAAGACAACAGTAAGATACACTGTACCCCATCAGAATAGCCAAAAGCCAGAATACTGAAAACACCAAACACTGGCAACGAATGTGTAGCACAAAACCTTCTCCTCGTCTGCAGTGGGAACACAGAGGCGTATAGCCCTGGAAGAGGGTGGCGGCTCCTTACAAAACTAAAAGTTATCTCTTCGTATGATCCAGCTATTCTCCCGACTGATTACAAAACTAATGTCCGTACAAAACTTTCCCGTGAATATTTACAATAGCTTTGTTCATAACCATTAGAAAACAGGAGCAGCCAAGACGTCCTTTAATAGGTGAATGAATAAACGGTGTTGTATCCAGACAAAGTAATATTATCCAGCAATAAAGATAAGTGAGCTATCAAACCACAAGAAGACTTAAGCCGACCTTAAATGCATGTTAATAAGTGAGAGAAGCCAACCTGGAAATTTAGGACATTGTGTAACACAGTAACATGCCAGGGGTTGTCAGGGGGCGGAGGGAGGGAAGGAGGGACAAGGAAGCACAGGGGATTTTAGAATAGTAAAGTAATTCCATATAACACTGTAATGGAGAATACACGACACTATGCATTTTCAAAACTCATAGAATTTACGGTACAGAGAATGAGTCTCAGTGACTGCAAATCAAAAAGGTCATTTTTGAGGTAGGGACATCCTAGGAAGGACTTCAAATCATGAGCAGAGAATCTACCTACGCTCAGAGGTATTAAACAACCTCCTTGATGAAAGTGGGGAGAAAAGTTTCTGACTTAAATGACTCTGGACATGAGTAAAGTCTGCAGAACTAAAGCCAGTATGTACTGCAAATAAACACTGGACTATAGTTAACAAAGTGATTTCCCAGAAACCGTGGGATCCCAGTGCTAATACTATTAGACAGACACACTGAAATTGATCAGTTGGTAAATGAGTGGCAGGTGGCACTCAGGTTTCTCATCACAGACTCAGACGGGGAGGAGGCTAGAATAATATGCAAGTTGGAGTTACATGCATCAGCGTGAACTCTTGGTTAGATTAAGACAGACACAAATTGTTACATAGAGAAACATCTACAAATATACATGCTCCCACGTTCCTTGCTCTGTCAGCTGAGAAGATCTAAAGAAACACCACCCCAGGAGCAATAAGCACAGCCGGCAACCAGGTCTTAATTCTCCAATGAGAGAAACCAGGGCTTCTTGGAGAAATGGCTGATTCCAGTGCTGGGGCAGGAGATATGAGATGAGCCTGAAGCATCTTGTAGAGCCAGAAAGTAAGGAAATGCTGAAAGAAAACCCCTGTTATCAGGAATCTATCACAGGGACCAGGAGCCACTGGTCCCTGAAATTTAACAGAAGGTAGATAATCACGCGAAAAGATGTTCAACAGTGTACATCATTGTGAAAATTCAAATTAAAACAACAGTAAGATACACTGTACCCACTCAGCAATGCCTCCCTACTGAGGCATTGGTTCTGTTCTCTGTACATCTGCAATACAAATGCTTTATAAGAGGTACGCAAATTGCCTGTCATTTGATTCTCTTAACTAGGTGTTTCCCAAAGCCACTGGTTCCCCCAAATTTAATACTACACACACTGAGAGTCCTCAATGACCAATTTGAACAAAAAACAAATAAATGCACAAAGTAGTATTGTATCATAACCCAAGGTACAAATAAATGATTAAATAAAGTTATAAATGGGGAAAAGAGGTGATCTTCCATGTAGAAGTATTACTAATAATTTTTGTAGATATTCTTTCCTCAAAGAGAGAGAGGATAAGTCTTTTAAAGTCTTCTTAAAATATGAGTCGTGCATAGTAACCATCTTCCAAAAACTGCAGTATGGGAAAGAGAGGAAAAGGAGTAAGTTTACAGGGGAAAAACCTGTCAGACACTACCCCGGCCAGGTCTCCAGGGTCAGCACTGACAGCCATAGAGCATGTTGGCAGTGTGCACCCTGGTAAAATGCTCTGGAAAGGGCACCTTACCCTGTGGTCATTCTTCCACTAACCCCTAAGTCCAGTCTCACTGTGGGAAAACCATCAGCCAGATCTCAGAGCAGGGCATCCTGCAAGGTGCCTGACCAGTCTCCCTGGAAACTGTCAAGAGCGTCAAAAACCAGATGAGGATTGGACACCACCACAGTCAAGAGAAACCTAAGGAGATGTGGCAACTATATAACACTGTGTATGTACATCCTGTATGATACTGTAGTGGCGAATACAGGACATTACGCACTTTCACAGCTCAGAGAACTTACAGTACTGAGAGAACATCTCAGTGAATGCAAATCTAAAAGGTCATTTTTGAGGTAGAGAAATCCTAGGAAGGACTTCAAATCATGACCGGAGACTCTAACTATACTGCAGAGGTATTAAACAACCTCCTTGAGGAAACAGGAGGAAGACAAGGGCTTGGGATCCTGGACCAGAAAAAAGGGCGTTAGGAATAAGTGAGGAAATCTGAATAAAGTACGTGTTTCAATAAATAATATTGTATCGTATTGGTTCATGAATTGAAACAAATGTGCCACATTAATATAAGATGATAATAACAGGGAAAATGAGGAGTAGGTTATATGAGGAACTGCTGCAATATCATCTGAATGATTCTGCAAGCCCAAAACTATTCGAAAAATAAAAGTCTATTAAAAATTTAGATGAGATAATGAAAATTTCCTTTAAGTCCTATAATGCTTCCCATTACTTGCAGGATAAAATTGAGACTCCACTCTCGGCGCTGACTCCCGTCTCTCATCTTTCTCCCCTTTCCAGCTCGCATTCCGTTCAACACTTGCAGGGGATTTCTCTTGTCTCCTAACACAAAAACAAAACAAAACAAAAGCGATGCCGCTGCCTCACAGCTCTTTCCCTTGGACGTGGCTCTTCAGCCTGACGCTCCGCCACCCCACATCTTCCCTGGCAAGTAGCTCATCTTTGACAGTGCAGCTTAGGGGTCTCCTTCTCAGACTCTTCCAATGGGCCCGTCAGGGACCCCTGTCCGTGCGACTTGGCTAGGGCGGAGTGCAATTTAGTCCATGGCCTCCCTCCTCCGTGTGGTCCACGGAGCCGCAGCGCAGGCACCACCTGGGAGCTTGTTAGAAGTGCTGAATCTCACCTCACCCCAAACTAACGGAATCAAAGTGGCATTTTAGCAAGATCTCCCGATTATTTATAGCCATATTACAGTTTAAAATACTTTCAGTATCTAAAATTTAGTTCTCCCCAAGCCCTTCGCACATGGCTCTCTGCGTTTTTTTTAATTGTCTGTGTCCTTGCCAAGTTATGAACTCACCGAGGACAAAGGCTGTGTTTCATTTTTTTTTCTTTATCTTCAACATGATCACAGTATCTGGAACAGTCATGGGAACCGAACTGAATTAATGACTGGCTCAAGGACACATTAAGTAAGAGGCTGTATTGTAAAGTTTTACAATTTTTATACGTTAATACCTAACGCGCTGTTTTTCTTTGCCAAAATTTGTGAACAACTGAGGGACCAGCCAGGGTCAGGCAGATGATGTACACAGCGTCGAGTCATTGCTGACAAAGCTGATTTGGCGGAACTTGGCTTTGCTGAGCAGCCAAGCAGCTGTTTTATACTTCACCCAGATAAAGGCAGACAAAAAGCTTGCCCGAGGTTTCCCTTGGAGAGTGGGGATCAGCTCTGGTAAAACCGAACACATGAAGGAACAGCTCTGTCCTGTACTTTCCACAGGCAGAGTCCTAAGACAGTGGACAGAAGGTCCCGTCACCCTCTGGGCTTCCTCTGCCAGGCTCACGGACAGCCCTCACGGTGCCCTCTGTGGGGTGAGTCTGTGGAGGCAATGAGCCCCCACACATGGTGCAGAGTCCAGAGGACAAAACGGAGTGAGGAAGAAAAAGGCAGAAGAAAATTACAACACATCAGCCATGATTGTGAAGAACTATGCATTTCACTCTGCTGACCCTGAGGTGGAGTCCTGCCTCCCTGTGAACCAAACTAGTTGGGCCCCCTGGTTTCCAGCTGGTCTAAGATGCCAGCTCAGCCTGCAGCCCCGAGGAGGCCACCCCCAGCTGCAGGGTGTGAGAACAACATTCCGTTTTACTTCTTTCCATTGGCTGGGTGTTTCCTATCAACCTCTTCCTCTACCGACTGGGAAATTCCATAATATGAAATAGAACGGCACCCTTCATCCATTTGGCAAATACAAACTCTGAGCAACCAAGAGTAAGAAGCTGAGTTATGAGGGAAGCAGGAACATGAAGAGATACTTTAATACAGGCCAGTACAGGACTACCAGGGCTTAGAGGCTTGTGGCTTAAAGTATCACTTATTCTCTGCCTTTTATGTACCATTGAACACACAAAAGCTTGTTCCCTGCCACCCTTTGGGAATATGTATTATAATACATATTCTAATAATTCAATATTATAATATAGTGATAATCTCATATATATTATATACAATCCTCAATTAGGCAGAATGCCTTATTCTGAAAGTCCCTAAGTCTTTTTGGAATATAATTTAACACATATGACTTAAGATCCATATTATCCTAAGGAATTTAGACAATGATACCCACTAATCATAGACATGTTTAAAAAATACACATAGTAAAGTTTATCAACAGACACAATTTTAAAAGTTTCAACTGCTGGTATGATTGTCCAGGGCCCTCCTATAGCAGATGGCTTTATCCACAGCCCAGCAACCCATCCTGATGCTCAGGCAGACATCCAGGGCTGGCTCCTTCTGGTCTTTCTGAAAAAGACCCACGTAAGCAGTATAACAAGACAAAGCTGTTGCCCGTAGGATGCAAAATACTAACCAGGCACGGCCCCAGACCTCTAACTACTGCCACTGCCAGGCAGTCTTCATTGATCACAACAGCCTTCTGAGTTGACCTAGGTGTATACCTTGCAACTCAGGGCTCAGCCACCACTAATCAATTGGAGGTTGCACATTAATGTGAAAACTATCTGATATCCAGGGCCTGTATGAGCCAGAACTTTCCTCTCTCATCCCACTTGCCTCCACCTCACCCCCAGCACAGAGCTGTGTGTAGAAGCCTCAGCAGCCTTTGCTTTTGCTGGGTGTGGTGTTTTCAGAATGTCAGCTCAAGGCCTGTATTCTTTACAGGTTGCCAGCATCCAGACAGGTTTTTGTTAGAAAAATGAAGGAATAGGTGAAGGGAGATGCCAAAAACTAACATAGAGACCGGGTGAGAAGACCAGGTCTGGTCAAAGTGGACACTAAGTTGTGGGTTTGAGCCGTCCCACTGCGAGGTATGTAGACAAAGGGAACAGAAATGCGAGTGAAAGAGACGCCTGTGCCCGCGTGTCTGTTGCACAACTTACAGCCAAGACACGGAGTCATCCCACCTGTCCACCAACAGAGGTGGGTAAAGAAAATGTGAAGCTGTACACATTCAGCCTTTCAAAACAGTGAGTCCTGGTTTTCACAGCAACATGGATGAATCCAGAGAATATTATGCCATGTGAAATAAGTCAGGCGCAGGAAAGTGAATATTCTCACTCACGTGTGGAAGCTAAAAAGTGAATCCCATCAAAGTAGACAGGAAAAGTATGGTTACCAGGGGCTGAGAGAGGTAAGGCAGGGGAGGCGGGGAAGGGTTTGGTGAACAGGCACAAAATCATAGCCAGATGGGAGCGGTGGGTACTCAGCAGCACTCTGGGGCAGCTACAGTCAGCAATCATGCATTGTATCTTTTCAAAGACCTAGAAGGGGGGATTTTGAATGTCCTCAACACAAAGAAATGACAAATGTTTGAGATGATGGGCAAGCGAATTACTCTGATTTGATCTTTACACATGGTATACATGTGTCAAAATGTCTCTCCATATCCCACAAATAATAATTATAGTGTCAACTAAAAATTGAAGGAATAAAAGAAGACATGTTCCGAAGCCAAATAACAACGAAAGTTGAAGCCTGGACAGAATGAGCCGGAGCTATTGGCAAACATCTTCCTCCCCACCTGGCCCTGCAATCCAGGCCCCCGGCACACAGGAGCTCTATGTGGCTCAGAACAGGGGCTGGCAGCTCCTACAGGCCCCTCAGGATTTGCTGACAGGGGAGGAATTCACAGGGCTGCCCACGAGCTGGTGTTGTGTGTGTGTTTGGAGAGCAGAAGAGTCTGCATTAGCGTCACAGATATGAGAGGCACCCGGGTGAGGTCAGTAGGGAAAGCCCAGGGGAGTAGAATAATGCCTTACTGTTGAAACTGCTATAGAACCGATCTGTCATTTATCAACCAACCAAGCCGAAACTTTAAGAAAAACAGGGACTTTTGGAAAAGGGTTAATTGGCCGTACAGTATGACCTTGCAGATGTGTAGAAAATATCCCACTACTAAAACATGTCACGGGAAGACTTTAGAAGAGCTATGCCAAACAGCCTAAGAATATGGGGGGGGGAGGGAGAAGGGAGGGGGAAATGGGTGGAGGGAGGAGGTTTGGAGGGATCACTTCTGAGGTTTATCTTATAGGGGTACAAGTGAATCTTTCTAAGAGTAGAATGTGAATGTTTTAAAACAATAACTGAGAAAAGGACATGAAGGCTGTGTTGACCAGTTTGATGGAAGTATTTCAGATTGCATGTGAAAACCCTACACTGTACCCCAGAAGTGCATTAATGTACATAGTTACCATTCAATAAAAAAAAAGAGCTATAGATATAATAATGTGATAATTATCATTTTATAGCATATTCAGAATAAGTTATATACTGTATATTTATAATATTTATGATAGTATCACATATTATGCTATATTAAAAATATATTTATACAAATAAAACTGAGCAAAGTATCTTGGAAAATGTAGTTCCCTAGATCCATAAGTCCACTGTGAATATTCACATATTAAATAACTTGTGTCCAGGTTTAGGCAGGCTGGTGACATTGATTCACACAAGTCTCTCTGAACTTGGCACGGTTCCCACGCATGCACGTCTCTGGGTCTGAGGGCTGTTGATAAGACAACACAGGCCAGTGTAGGGCCTGCTGTATAGTGCCCAAGACTGCTAAGTATTTCTACACATTATTTAAAAGCATAGTACATTGTATTACATACAGAATTAAATTTTGTTAAACTGTATGGGAACAACCTTGATGCAGATAACACCATTTCGATTGTATCTCTTAAGTTAAAACTGGATGAAAAAAAACTGGATGAAGCTGTTACATAAAATCTTCATTTATTATCCATCTTAAATTTATGTCCCAGTACTTAAAAACATAACTGTCCTGAATACCAGTGTCTCGGCCACAAGACAAAGCTGTTGCCCCTAGGAAAAATACAACTTAAAAAAAAAATCATTATTGAGGAAGAAAAATGTTGATCCAGAAATAAGGATGTTATCCCCAGGCATCTCTCCAGGACTCGGTCACCAGATGGGCGTTCTAGCCCATGGTGAACTCTTACCTAGTGGCCATTAATCCCAAGAACTTCTCTGGGACTTTGCTTGCCATATAATTAATCACGCGCTAGGCCTGCGGTCTGATGTTCCCTGTAGCTTTATTTACAAGAGGAGAGAGAGTGAGAAGAACTTAAAATGGTGGAGGCAGGAAAAGGGTGAGGGGAAGAGGGTCAGAAAAGGGAATAAAACAGGGGAAGGAAAGATGTCATGTTAAAGGCCAGAATCCCAGGAAACAGCCACATGACGTTACAGTCACATGACAGAAATTACACTCACGTGACAGAAACTATTTCTGAAAAGTTACTTTTCAAAAAACACAACATTTTAAGGAAATCCTTCTAATGAAATAATTTTTTTAAAGCACAACTTTAAGTAGCACATACCAGACAGCCATAATTTCATTGAAAAGTATTATACGGAAAGCGACTGTAAAGTTAAAAAAAACAGTTGTAACTTGGTAACAGTATCTGTGGATTGTTTTGACTTCATCTTTATCACTCTGCTTACTCCCAAAGAAATGTATTACATTCAGAGGTAAAATAACAAATGTTATATAGTTTAAAAACACGATTTTTTGTGTGTTTTATAAATCTAAAAAATTGATTTTCTAAATCTTGTTTTGTTTTTTTTTATTAAATGATAGCTGTATACATTAATGCCAACATGGGGTACAGTGTAGTGTTTTCATATACATTCTGAAATACTTTCATCAAGCTGGTTCACATAAATTTCATGTCATTTGCATAGTCATTGTGTCAAAACATTTATATTCTAGTTCTAAAAAAGTTCACTTGTACCCTTGTTAGACAGAAATATAGGTGATCTTTCTGGTCACTCTCCCACCACCCAACCACCCTTCTCCCCTCCCTTTCCCCACCCCCTCCCCATATTCTTGGGCTAGAATTAAGTTGTATCTTTCATTTGAGAGCTATAAATTAGTTTCATAAAAGGGCTGTGTACACTGGATGTCTGGAGAACACTTAGAGAACTAAAAATAGACCTGCCATTCAATCCTACAATTCCACTATTAGGTATATACCCAGAAGATAAAAAATCACATTACAATAAAAATGTTTGTATCAGAATGTTTATTGCAGCCCAATTCATAATTGCCAGGTCATGGAAGAAGCCCAAGTGCCCATCGATCCACGAATGGATCAACAAACTGTGGTATATGTACACCATGGAATACTATGCAGCCCTAAAGAAAAACG
>CAUYTI010019041.1:0-19271 GCA_963575145.1 Galago senegalensis | reverse complement strand
CCTCAAGCTGTCCCCCTGGGTAGAGTGCCGTGGCATTATAGCTCACAGCAACCTCCAACTCCTGGGCTCAAGCGAGTCTCTTGCCTCCGCCTCCCAAGTAGCTGGGACCACAGGCGCCCGCCGCAACGCCCGGCTATTTTTTTGGTTGCAGCCGTCATTGTTGTTTGGCGGGTCCGGGCTGGGGATTCGAACCCGCCACCTTAGGTGTACGTGGCTGGTGCCTTAGAGTTGCCGCATTCTTGACAACTTACAACATCCATCCAAGGCTGCAGAAATCAACAAAGAATGTGAGATGCCAGGTGCTGGTAGGGGTTCAGTGAATTGAATCTTACACAGTGCATCTACAGCCTGTCTCTACTTCTGTATCTTGAGGAGACAAAGAGATCCTGGGGAATGTTTGGCCCCTGGATTTGGCCAAGCTGCATCGTGCACAAAGTAGGTAATACTGATTCAGTGTTGCCTGGGAATGTCATCTAGATTATAGCATTCAGAATCTTCTTAAGGCCAGATTTGTTAATTTTGCAGACCATCATTTGTGTGGGAGATAACAGCATAAATAAAGCCAGGCCCAGAATCAAAGTGTTAGAACTGCAAGGTTAAGCATGGCTTACTCTCAGGGCCAGCTGGGCTCAATTCTCTGGGCCTGGTCTGATTGCCTCAGGTTCATGGGTGGAGCTGGGGCCACCTCCTTAGTCCCTGGTACACTTGAGTGATGGGGCCACTTTCCCTCTGTGCCAGTCCTGCCAGTGACCAAGCAGTGACATCTTGTGTTTACACTAGTCTTGTGTTTACACCGTGATGAGGACAGAGCTTGTTCTTGCCCTGGGGCCTCTCTCCCACTTGTCCATCCCTTCCACAGAGCTGGGCAAGCTGACATTGTGGGATCATGTGGGAGGAAGAGCTCCTTAGCATCGTTTCTTGCTCCCAGCACAGCTGGGTGGAGCTGGGGCAGCAAGAGGAGCCTTCATAGTTAGGAGTTGGGACCCTGCCTTAGCAGTTGCTGGTGACATGGCTGCCAAGAGACTCAGTTGTCTCATCTGTCAAATGGCTGCAACATGAGCTATCCTTCCTCAGAGTGGCTGTGAGACGCCCCTGGGATTGGTGATGCTTTGTGTACATACCGTTAGATGTAAGTTCTAATGATGTGGTTTGGGATTTAGTGGTTTAGTTTCAGGTCCTGAAGATTCATGCTATACTTTGAGTGTCTGGGGAGGTGAGTAGGTGTTCCATGCTCTCATTAAAAAAAAAAAAATCACTTCTGCCTTTAGCTCCCTTTTATATTGGGGTGCTACTTGGATTTGAAGGAAGAGGTCTCTTGCAGAAATAATTCTGTTTTTGCTTTGAAAAGACTGTTTAGGTTTATAGGGGCCTGCTATAGAAAGCTGCTGGTGAGAAGCTTTCTTTACTTGTGAGCTCTTGACAGTAGTCTCTGATGGTTAGCTCATGGAGTGGCATGCTCAGGCATGCACTTCAGGTTGGGCTCATTTCTCACACTGCACCTCATGTGGGCCTGGTCTCTGCCATGTGGTCTTGCTTGTCCCTTTCATCCGCCTGCAGGGTAGGTGGCTTTCTCTTCCTGGAGGTGCTGACAAGTGGATAGCGTCCTGACATTGTTTATACAGCAGAGAGATGATCAAGTGATTCCCTCTGTAAACACCCAGTGCTATCTGTGGTGAGAGTCTTTGCAGGCTGTGTGCAGCAGCAGCTTCCTGGTGAGGAGCATGGGTTTGAGTCCAGGGGATGCCTCTTGGAGCTTTCTGATCCCAGGAAAATGGTTAAACCACATCAGTGTTTTTATCTGTAAAATGGGGAGAAAGATAATGTTGACCTCATGGGTCAGGTGAAACGTTGCTTGTTTTCAACTAAATGTTGAGATTCTCAGAAATTTCTTTCTAGTTATCTTTTCGCCTCATTCTTTAGAGCCATCAGAATTGTATTGGCAAGGAAAACTGGGCGTTTTAGAGGCAATGTTAAGTTATGCCTGTCTTGCCATATTATTTGTATTTCAGATGTGTTCTTTGAATTGTTGAAAGGACACATTTTGCTGTTGGTCCCCTATAACAACCAACTATTCCTATGTTCTGCCTGTTTCCATCCATGGGGAGCTTGGTTCTCCTTCAGTTCCCCATCTGTCTTAGTTGCCTTTTGTGCTGCTGTAAAAGAATACCTGAAGCTGGGTACTTATAAAGAAAAGAGGCTTATTTGGCTCTCGGTTCTGCTGTGTGGTCTTGCCTGCCCCTTCCAGCTGCCTACAGGGCTGAACAGGAAGCCTGGGACCAGCATCTGCTTCTGGCCAGGCCTCAGGGAACCTCCATTTAAGGCAGAAGTGAAGGAGAGGTGCTCCCCCGCTTCTTAACAACCAACTTCCTCCCAAGGAGGGCATTAATTTGTGTATGAGGGATCTGCCCCACAACCCAGGCAACTCCCTCTTGGCCCACCTCTCAACACTGCCACATCAGGGATTAAATTTCAACAGACTTGCAGGGGACAAATATCCAAAGTAAAGTAGGTCTTTGGGAAGGCATTCCTCCCACTCAGAGCCCACAGCAGAAACCCCATTCTCATTGTGACCTCTTTGCCCTGCTCAGTCACTTATGTCTCTTTGTTCCATGTCCTAGCTCTCCTTGGATTGTGTCAGTTTCAGCCCATACCCACTCCTATTCCACTGTTTAAGAAAGTCTTTCTGGAGCAGGGGCTGCCTCACTATCTTGCCTTGAAGGTGGTGTCTTCCAGCTGTTCTTCACTCTGTCATTCAGAGCAATCGCTCTGATACATAGCCATGACACGTGACACTCTGATACATAGCCATGACATGTAAATATCAATTCATGTTACTTTCTTGACCTAACACAGTTGAGTAAGGCAGATTGAGAACTTTTTTTCTTAGTTTTATTTCACATGTACATGGCTCAGAGCCCTTTTCTCCCTGTCTGTGTCATCATAAAGTCCTCATTTCTTCATGTAGCTGCCCAGGAGGCCCTGTTCTGTCCAGTGCTCCAGCTTCTCTCTGGTCACCTTCTTCTCCCCTTCCCCTGTGCTCCACACCAGCCATGCTGAACAGGGCTTCTGTGCTTTCTTCACTGCAGAAGCTCTCAGACATGTTCCCCATCTCAGCACCAGTGATTCCTTTTTGTTTTTCTGCCTTACAAACCACTCCAGCTCTGAACACTCAGTGGCTTCAAATGGTGCAGGATGATGTTTCAAGATTTTGCATGTTACTTGGCGCTTACCTGGTGGCAGTTGGGGACGGGTCATCCAGGACAGCTTTATTCACATGGGTGCCACTTTGTCGGGGTGCCTGGGAGGCTTTGCTGAGTACTTTCCTCATGGTCTCTCCATGTGGCTGGGTCCCATGAGGCCAAGCCCTGGTGTACAAGGCCTCTGGCCTGCTGTTAATCATGGTTGCAGTAGCTTTGACCAGAGCTGGGCCCAGTCAATGTGGAAGGGAGTTCTCAAGGATATGGATCCAGAGACAGGTCTTGGTGGTCTGCTACCCCAGTTCCCTTGGGCTCACTCATCATTAGATCCCATCTGAACCTGATCTACTCCCGAAGGCCTTTGTGGCCCCTCCTCCTCACACTGTGTTACAAGTGCCTGCTGTGAGCACCCCTGGGTCCAGGGTTCCTCTTAGTGGGCACTTTTACCATCTGCTTATTTTCTGTCCTTGTAAGCTTCATGTCCGTGGGGCATCGTTGCCTGTCTGTTGATTGCATGTGGTGCATGTCTGGCATGCTGTGTAGACAAACGCAGGACCCCCACAGTACACCAAGATCCCTTTGCTTATGTGCACATTTCTTTAAGCCTTTTCTTTGCCTTATTGGACTGGAGAAAAGATTTTTTTCCATGTAAATATCAATTCATGTTACTTTCTTGACCTAACACAGTTGAGTAAGGCAGATTGAGAACTTTTTTTCTTAGTTTTATTTCACATGTACTTTAAAAAGCAGTGAAATACAGATAAACAAAAGAATACCAACCTCCGAAACCCCAGCACTGAGGGGTAACCAGTCTAAGAGAGTCTTCGTTATCTTCTTCCTAGGTCTCTGATGCTTTTGAGAGTGGAATCCTTGTGGATTGGTGGCCACCTATTTTCATGTTCCTCTTTCTTGAATTTTCATACATGTCCTTGCATGGTGTCCTTTGTATTGGCCCCATGCAAGCTGTGTTGTGGATGTCCTTTCACATATTCTCTCCCTACTGCTGAGTACTTAGGGTATTTTTAGTTTTCTGTTAACAGGCAGTCCTGGGATGAACATGGGGTACACATAAAAATGTATAAGGTTGGGACAGTTAAGTTTGAGAACCCATCCTAGAAAAAGTGCTGCACAGCTCATGGCTGAGTATCACTATGGTCATGTGTGAAGTCTGCCACTTGCACCACTTAGTCAATCCTTCAAAGCAGTTTTGGAACAGTTTCTGGAATAGCCATCAGAGCTGTCATCATATTACCCTTAATGTCCTGAATGTCACAAAAATGTCTTTCTTCACTATTTCCTTTATCTTTGGGTAAAGAAAAAGTAATGGGGGGGGCAGATCAGGTGAGTACAGAGATTGTTCCAATATAGTTATTTGTTTATTGACTAAAAACTCCTTCACAGTGCCACAAGCTGCTCCATTGTCATGCTGCAAGAGCCACACCTTTCTCATGCCAAGATTTTCAGTTACGATCTGTTTCTCTGCTGATGTTTACTTGGTCTGCTATGCTTCTTATGGTCATCTGACTTGATGCACAATTTGATGAATTTTTGCAACGTTTTTGTCAGTTCTGTTTGTTACTGGCTGCACTGACCTCTCTTCATCAGTGACACTTTCTCTCCCCTGAGAAGTAGTTTGTATACTGCTGTTTTCTTCTGGGTATTATCCCCATAAACTTGGATGAACATGTTGCTCATTTCGCTTCTCTTCTTGCCAAGTTTAACAAGAAATTGAATGTTTGTTCATTGCTCTAATTCAAGCTCTGACAGTCTCAAGACACTAAGAATACACAACAATAATGAATAGCCCTCAGCAAGACATTGCGATCCATCTACACAAACACAGCTGTGAGACACTGATATGCCAAGGTTATAAAACCTTACTGAGCTGTTTGTACAGTGCTGCCAACATAAGCACACAGTGGCAAGTGCACAAACTTACTTGTCAGACTTTGTATCAACAAGTCACTTGTCAGACTTCATATCAACAAGGCCAAGCCTGTCTGTTTTGCTGAAACCATCCATCTGGTAGCTTCTTAAAATAAAACCCAATGTCTGTGGCTAAAAGGAGTAGGGTGCCGGGCCCATTTGCCAGGGGTGGTAGGTTCAAACCCAGCCCTGGCCAAAAAACGAACAAACAAACAAAATACCATTTGGGGTGCCGCCTGTGGCTCAAAGGAGTGTCGGCCCCAAATGCCGGAAGTAGTGGGTTTAAACCTAGCCCTGGCCAAAAACTTCAAAAAAACAACAACAAAAAACAAAACCCAACATCCTTACTGTGTCCTCTGGGCCTCATGCCCTGAGCTGTCCATCTCTCCCACTGTGGTCTTTCTTGGTCTGTGATCCTGCCTCAGGAGCCTTGCCCTTCCTGTGCTCTCCACCTGGGAGTCTTGCCTCTTTCTTCATACAGCTGCTTTTCCCGAATCATTTGCATAGTCACTGGGAACAAATTCTTAGACAATTTGTTTTTTTGGAAAGAGAATTACAGATTAGGATCCCATTCCTTTCCTCTCATTTAAAGGTGGATAAACTGAAGTTCAAAAGGGTAAAGTAACTTGCCCAGGGCCAAAAGCAAACTTTTGACCAGCAGGGACCACAACCTGCTTTGCAAGTGAATGGCCTTTGCTTTTCTGAAATTCTGAGATCTTCCCTCATCCTTTATGCTTGCAAGCTCAAAGAAAGCATCTCACTAATGATGGTTCTTTTCTGAGTTCTCCGTATCTGTTCAAGTCCTATGTTTCCACATTGCCTTTGATTGTTTCTTTAGAAGCCTGGTTTACTTGATTTTCAATTCACTGTTCATTCTTCTACTGTCCACTGCCTCTCTGCTAAAGGAGGTAGGATGGGGGGAGGGGAGTGCTAAGTTCATTACAGGACAGTTATTCTAACTCTTAAACACCAGAAGTCATGGGCACCTGGTGGTGTCATCTGGTTTCCTCATTCGCTTCTGGACTCACAACAGCATGCCTGTTGCCTGGTGGAAGACACACCTGTACCTTCCTTTAAGCCTCCTTTGGAGCCACCTGTCCAGCAGGGCTATTTCCATGTTCTGTGCACATATTACCCCTTTCCCAGCTCTCCCAATCCATGTGAGCTGCAGTTGCTTCCAGTGTAAAGTGAGGGTTCTGACTGCTCTATGGGTTCCAGCGAGGTCTCTCAGCAGTCCTGGGTCTGTTTTTAGAAGATCACTTGGTGAACAGGCATGCACCATTGCAGTGTGTTAGTACTATTCTCATGCTTCTAGGGTGTTCTTCCCAGGGTTTCTTTTGTTTGAGGTACTCATCACTGGGTCCTCTGGATTGAGTAGGGTGCTGCCCAGAGGTCCCTCTGCTCCCTGCCAGTCATGGCCTGGCCCAGACCTTTCTCCTGGCCCTGTTGCTCTGGCCTTCTGTTGCATGTGGACATGTGCTGTCATAGACTCAGGCCAGCCCCTCCCAGAGGCCTGGCCTATTATGCCCATTTGCATCCCAGACTGTCCATGTATTGCTTCTATTCTAAGCCCCTCACTGACGTGTTTTAGGTCATTCTCTAGCCTTCTTTTTGAGTGTTTAAAAGAGCATTCAAAAGATCAGCTTTTCCAAAGAGTGAGGGAATAGGGAGAGAAAATTATGGCATTTGTTTGAAAGGTTCTGGTAGCTTTTTTTAGCTTGAACAGTTCAAAGAGCACCTCTTGCTAATCAGAGGAATATTCTAGCATCCCTGGGGTGGTCACACTGGCTTAATTGGAACCCAGGCTTCTTTGAAGTCCTTTTAATCCTTCCTGAGCTGGGAGAAAGAATTTGAGGGCAGTAACTGTAAATTTGAAATTTCTTCATTTTATTTACATGTGTCTGGGGACCTCTGTAATTCATTTCCCCAAGGCAGTGAAGCCAAATTGCTGACTTGTGGACAGCCGAGTGAGATCTGGCTCCTATTAGGATGTAGGTGGGAGGTGGAGTCTGGCAAAAGAGCTGCAAAAAAATGGCCTGGGTCAAGGCTGCGGCAGATTCCAGTCTTAAGGCGGGGCAGAGTCTGGACTGTCCACGGTGTGATGATGGCATGGGCTTTGCTGCTGGCAGGCTATTCTTGTGGAAAGTCTGTAGGTGAGAGAACAAGTGCTTTTGCTGAAGCCACTTAAGGAGTGACCTCATGACCGTAGGACTAGGTCATCTTCAGAGTATGCTGTCAGCCATAGTGCAGGAATTCCAGGCTCAGGTGTGCCACCTTATAGACTCATCTTAGTGGGGCCACTGTGAGTGTGCAGATTCCTGCCTATGTGGCCCTGGTATTGTGTGCCTCACCACCGATGCTCAAAAGCGTGTTGTCTTGCCCTCTGCATCTGGCCATGAGTCTCTCACCATGCTTCTCAGGGACAGAGTATTTGCTACTTAACAAAGTGTCCTTCCCCCTGCCTATTTCGTTCTGTTGAGTTATGAATCATGTTTTTGTTGTTTCATGCCATGGACACTATTTTGGTTTATTGTGAACCCTTGTAGGTACAGGTTAATCCTCTTTAGACCTTATAGTAACCCCTCTTTGTTGCCTGCTCTGTTTGTCTGGTTCCTCCAGCTTGGCAAAGGCAGGGCACCAGTGGGCTGGGAGCTGTGGGGGGTGGTGCCACTGGGCATGCTTCCGCCATCCACAGCCTTTTCCCTGTTTGGCCAGCATGCTGTGGGCTTATGCTGACTGTTCAGATCTTTCCTGAGCTTGCACAGTGAAGTGCACAGGTTTCATTAGTTAATGAATTTTGACAAATATAATTCATGCCCCATCAAGACAATACATTTTCACATTTTACTATTCCAGAGTTTCCTTGTGTTCTCCTGGTCAGTACTTCCACCTTATTGGTTCTGAAACTTCTGTAAATTCTTCCTTTTGTTTGTATTTCTCACTTTGTTTCACTGAGTTGGTGCTCAGATTCACCTCTTCAGAGGTCCCATTCCTGACCTTCTGCCTGAGTGCTGCTTTCCTCTCCCAGCTGCTCTTGCTGCTTTATCCCCACTGCACACCACTGAGCTTGACAGGGTGTCACCTGCCAGCTTTGGTCTGTCCCAGCTGCTGTTCCACTGTTGGCCAAAGGACTCCGTTGGTTTTGCCCTGCAGTGTCTTCACTGGGCACATAGTAAGTTAGTTAGTTCTGTTCAATTTGTTGCATAAGTGAACATTGCCTCAGACATGAAGATTCTGTGGGTCTTTTTTTTTTTTTGAGACAGAGCCTCAAGCTGTTCCCCTGGGTAGAGTGCCCTGGCATCACAGCTCACAGCAACCTCTAACGCCTAGGCTCAAGTGAGTCTCCTGCCTCTGCCTCCCAAGTAGCTGGGACCACAGGCGCCCGCCACAACGCCCGGCTTTTTTTTTGGTTGCAGCCATCATTGTTGCTTGGCGGGTCCGGGTGGATTCAAACCTGCCACCTTAGGCGTATGTGGCTGGCGCCTTAGCCACTTGAGCCACAGGTGCCGAGCTGATTCTTTGAGTCTTTTCACAGGCATTACTGATGAATGGGGTTTCCTCTCCACTGCATGTTTGTGCACAACTGCCAACCATTTTTTTTTTCTATAATCTCCAATACTTCCTGCTTCTCACTATGGTTTTGGGCTCTGATTCTGTCAGTTAGCAAATTTACTTTCTTGGTTCTGTATGATGCAGAATTTAGTAGGTATTCCTTCTTGTTAGTGCTTTGGGATGGGGAGGTTTTTGATGGGATGAGTGTTGAGTATTGTCTTGGAGGTCCTTTGAGCAGCAGCAGCAGCAGCAGCAACAAGAAAGGTCCAAAGGATTTTCCCACACGATTGCCAGATACTCTTAATGTTCTGCAAGTTAGGAGCATTATTCCTACTTCCTAGGCCAGGGAGCTAGGCAAAGTTGGGATGTGAACGTGTACTGCCTACTCTGGAGTGTGTGGTCTTTCTGTTGGGCCTTGTTCTGTTGCCTCTTTGGCTGTTTTAACATTAACTGGCACTTTTTGGTGTAGTGCCTGAAGATGTTCAGAATCATCTTATGTCTCCTCTGGAATAAGGCCAAGGGATAGATAAATGTTTATTTCTAACAATATATTGTATATTTACATGTAGTTTGTTATATGAGTAACCTAATCAACAATGGAAATATTAGTTTATGTAAGTTTCATCCTTAATGAATTCAATGCTAGTAACTAGTAATTGCCACAGTGCTTTCTAATTGGATACAGATATTTTAGAATTGTGTTCTATAATATTGCCTATAATTCATAATGTAATCCAGTAATACCTTCTGTTTATTGACCACTTCTTTGCTAAGTCCTTTATATGTAGTATTCTCATGACAACTACATGGGATGGATGCCATTATTGTTTTCATTTGCCTGAGGAGGGAATTGAGGTTTGGAGAGGTTAACTGATTCATCTGAGGTTGCATAGTTAATACTAAGAGGATGTAGAATTTGAGCACTTGTCTGACTTTAGAATCTAAGATGTTAATCCTGTTGCCTCTCTTTATGCTTCTGATGGTTGCCAGAATCTGCTTTTTGAAAATATGAATGTTGTTTTTATGTGTGTGCTCTGCTTTTCTCTGCATTTGATGGTTGTGTAGATGAATGTGATGTTCTGTCAGAGTAGTATGGAGAGTAGGGAGCAGCGCTTTGAAGAACTATGCACCTGGCTGCCATACTGGGCTGGCCAGCACTTCCTGTTCTTGCTCTGAAAAATTCTGATAAATTTCCTGTATCACAATGATTCTTGTGACTAGTAGGGTATTTTTAATTTCTTAAAAATTTGAAATATACATAGAAAAATTTACAAAGTTTCCTATGTGTCCATCCTCAAGTTAAAATAAAGCAGTGCCTTTGAAAAATTGTGGATCTTCCCCCAATTTCATCTTATGACTCCCTTACCCTTATTCCCCAAATCAGCTCCTGTGTTCTGTGTTAACTGTTCTAGAGTTTTATAAAAATTGTGGTCCTTACTTATTTAGTTTTGCTCCTAGGAGATGGTGGTAGTCCATCCTAAACATGCCTGTATATGCCAGTTGCACATGTTTTGTAATTACATTAATTTACATAATTTAATTAAATATGGAAGCTGATGTAAAAGAAATATGTAAAAAAAAGCATTGTTTCATTGAAAACAAAGTTGAATGCTTTGGAAAGTCTGAAAGGAAAATTGCTACAAAATTGGAGTTGAATAAATTAAATTATAAAAGATTAAGAGGAAAAGTTATAAAATCTAGGAAGATTGCAGGTGTCCAGAACAAAGCTAAAAATCATGAATTATGTATTATAGATGTGGTTTATACAAAATGATGTTAGATAGACCTACATTTGAAGAAAAAGTTTGTAGCTTGGGGAATAATTATGTATTTTTATGGTTTAAATTAAAATGTTATAAGATACAAATAATTCCCCATTTAACCAATTTTAGAATCAATTGCTTGTCTTGATTATTTTAGATAGGAAGCCTTTTACTAACGTATTTTTGCCCCATTTGTAATTTGTATTGTTATATATAGCTGAACATCAGTTAGGAATGATATGGTTATTTTGTTATAAATGGTTATAATTAGATTTCTGTACATTACTTTATCATGGGAATAATTTGTTTTCTTTTCACAAAATTTTTATGTAGTACTTGTTTCTACAGTATAATGTTATAGCACTAAGCTTTGAAAAATTATTTATTGAATAGCTATTATGTTTCCTAGGTACAAAATGCTGAAAAATTTTTTAGAAGTATCAGTGACCCATCTCCTGTCCAGTTGTTGTTCTCTCTGCAGGTAGTTCTCTCTGCACTGTATTTTCTTGTTTATCTGTTAGACATTTTTTGTGTATATACAAAGAAGAACAGCTATGTGCATATCTTTTTCTTTACACAAATGGTGGCGTGGTGTATTCACATTCTGCTCCTTGTATTTTTATTTAGTATTTAATTTTCATATTAATATATAAGAAGAATTCTGTGTTCTTTTCTTTTGATTTTAAACAGATTCCATGGTGTGGATGGACTGTAATTTATTTAACCATTTGTACTAAATTTATAATTCAGTGGTCTAAATTCAGAGTTGGGTGGAATTTAGTTGGATAGTTATTGTTCTGGAAAGGTCATCTGACTTTTATTTATTTACCTATGTATTTTTTTTTTTGGGATACAGAGTTTCACTATGTTACCCTCAGTAGAGTGCTGTGGTGTCACAGCTCACAGCAACCTCAAACTCTGGGGCTTAAGCAATTCTTTTGCCTCAGCCTTCCAAGCAGCTGGAAATACAGGCGCCCACCACAACACCTGGCTATTTTTGTTGTTGTTGTAGTTGTCACTGATGTTTAGTAGGCCCCGTGGCAGGTTCGAACATGCCTGCCCTGGTGTATGTTGCTGGCACTGTAACCATTGAGCTATCGGCACTGAGCTTCACCTAATATTTTTGGAAAACCTACTATCATGCTAGTGAAAAAAAATAGAAGAAAATAAAAAACAATACTTTGCCTTTGTGGAATCTACATTCTAAATGAGGGAAAAAGACAATAAATAAATAGGTAAATATATAGCATCCAAGTTGACACTGCATTCCCTGAAGTAGGATGAGTGACAGAGAGTGAGGTTTGGGGTTGGGGGAGGGAGTTCCTCCAGTTTTAGACGGGATGGTTGGGCAGGCTGACCTGTAGACTCTGGTGATACTTGAACAGAGACCTGAGGGCATGATGAGGCAGCAGGTTGCTTGGATCACAGGGAAGAGTGTTCCAGAAGAGCGTGCAGAGGCATAGCTCTAGGTGAGGGTTTTTAGAGGCAGTGAGTTAGAAATTTATGCTTTTTTGTACCTCTTTTATGGTCGGGCAGTCTGTGAGACCGGGTGACATACGTCCCTCCCTAGTTGGCCACCCCACCTGTTTAACACCCAACTGTGTTTCATTATTAAGAAAAATCTGGGCTGATGTGATACCTGTTGCCTGTGTGACTTTGCAGTTGTGAGTGCTTATTGTCCTTTTGTTTTTTAGAACCAAGTTTTTGCTGTCTAATGTTTTCTCTTCCTGTTTCTGCATACTTTTGGCAAGAACATGCTCTGCAGGAGAGCCTCTATCACTTGGGGTGTGCTCCTTCGCTTTTGGCAGGGTGCTCTGGCTGATGTCCCAGCCTTGGCAGTTTTGAGCTGTGGTCAGAGGCCCTGCAGGTTTCTATTCTTTGGAAAAAATAGTATCTCAGAAGAAAGCTTGATGTTTCTCGTTTGTTAATTAGTTTTATGGCTATTGCTGTTTCATTCATTTTCAATGTTGGCATCCTCTGGATCTGGCATCTTTCAGATTCAGTGAAACTAGCACTCTGGGCTTCAAGAAGAGCTGCGGCATCTGCTGTTAGGGGTCTCAAAATAACTGCTGCTCTGGCTGGAGCTGCTTTCACCTCAGAAAAAAAGCAGTGGGCTTGACTCCCTGCAGCCCTTGCCATTCTGCACACAGCTGGGTTTGAGTCAAAATTCAGCTGCAGATAGAACAAAAAGACCTTTATCCCCTCAAAAACCCACCAGTTAGAATGAAAAGGCTTTTGCAGCTGAAGCCAGAGTTTTCAGCAGCAGATGTCACAGCTTGGGCTGCAGTTGGAACTGTCACTTCCCTGTCATCTCTGAACTGGAGGTGCCCGAGGCTCTCTGACCACTTTCTACTCTGCAGTTTGTGAAGTGCAGGGTTAGAACAGACTATTGGGTGTTATTCTTAGGCTGTAATGATACTTGGCACGACTCCTTCTCGTTACAAGCACTTAGCTAATCCCCAGAGCGCCCTTGGTAAACATCTCTGAGTAGCTTTAACCACACACAGGTCAGGAGGTTTCTGAAATATAAACACTCTTCCTGCCAGTTGGAGGTATTTGGGCATCTAGTCTTTGATTTGATATGTGGTGGAGGCTGCGGTTGTTTAATAATCCTTCGTGATTCAACAGCTCTTCACAAACTTGCCTCCATCCTTGCGTGGCACTCTTGACAGGTGGCAATGGTGGAGCTCTGGCTCTGTCTCCTGACAGGATCAAACTGGATTCTTGAATCCCAGGGTTTCTCTTGACTCCCTCCTCCATTTCACACTGTCCCTGCCCTGTGTCCTGAGTGCCTGCTCTATGCTGTATGACACTGCAGCTGTCTGCTCTCTGCCATGCTCCCCTGCTCTTCCTGCCTGGCATTTCTGGCAGTGTTCCCCACTTTGTTAGCATTCAGTTATCCTTTTCTCTTAACTTTTCATTGTTTTTATTTATACTTATACATTTAATGTATGAATTCTCATTATAAGAAATTTAGATAATGCACATGAAATTAAAGATCCCTTTATCACTATTAACTCAGGCTCTGATGTGGAAGTAATGGCTGGTGTAAATTTGGGGTTAATCTTTTTAGATTATATTCTTTATATATACTTATTTTCTTTGTACTTTATGAAGTCATACGTGCAATTTTAGGCACATAAATAGACGAAAACTTTGTGTACTTGAGCTCTTCTTGAGTGCCCTGTGTGTTTGGCTTTTTTGCTGTAGTAAAACTCCACAGATGGCTTAGTGCCTGTGGCTCAAGTGGCTAAGGTGCCAGCCACATACAACTAAGGTGGCAGGTTCGAATCTAGCCCGGGCCTGCCAAACAACAATGACGGCTGCAACCAAAAAAAAAAAAAATATCCAGGCATTGTGGCGGGCACCTGTGGTCCCAGCTACTTGGGAGGCTGAAGCAGGAGACTCGCTTGAGCCCAGGAGTTGGAGGTTGCTGTGAGCTGTGATGCCAGGGCACTCTACCCAGGGAGACAGCTTGAGGTTCTGTCTCAAAAAAAAAGAAAACTCCACAGATGGGCTTCAAGAACAGAAATTTATTTCTTGTTTTGAAGACTGGAGGTCCCAGATCCAGGTGCTAACACAGTCCAGTTCTGATGAGGGCCCTTTCCTGCCTAGCAGACGGTTGGTTGTCTTTTTGCTGTGTGCTCATGTGGCTAGGAGAGAAAGACAAAACAAGCTCTCTGGGGTCTCTTCTCATAAGACCACTGATCCTGTTATGAGGCCCCACCCTCATGACCTCATCTAACCCTGATCACCTCCCAAAGGCCCCATCTCCAAACATCATTTTATGAGTGTAGGGCTTCAGCAAGGAGTTTCTGGAGGAGGCAGTTGAGTACCTAGCAGAAAGCTTCATGTGGATGGCTCATCTCTGCCTAGTGGGGTTGTACTCCCTAGAATCCTTGGAACTGGTGGCTGGCTCTGCCTGTGGCTCAAAGTTGGCATCCCATTTGGCTTGTGTGTGCTCATCTGCATGTTCCACACATCTGCCGCGCTGACTGCGGCCTGAGAAGTGGTAGCATGAGAGCCAGCAGCTATTGAGGGCGTCCTTTCTTTTGCTCTTTATGCCTAGTCCTAAGATCTGTGTGACTTGGGGAGTGTGAGTGGAAAAGACACATGCATATAGCACGCGTGCATGTGTGCACATATTGGCCTCTCTCTGCCCCAAGCTGGAGTATTGGCCTCGTGAGTGCTGTTGTGTGGTCTCTTGCCTATCTGTTCACTATGTCCAGGGAAGCCTGATTGAAGGTTGTTGTCAGACTGGAAAAGTCCTGGGGAGCTTCCCGGTATTTTGTGTGTCTGTGCGAACATCAGTGAGCTGATATTTTGACCAAAGGCTAGAAAGGGTATCTCAGTGTTGGGATGGCCTCTAGGCAGGCTCTTCTGTGGAGCTGTCCACGAGGCCACTCTGTGAACCTGAGAGAATGAAGTGTGGTTTTATGTTGTCAGGACTGGTCATTGTGACCTTCACTGCTGCAGCTAGAAAACACAGTTAAAAAAATTGTTGAGAAAGTTCTAAGAACAAAATTACAGAAACTTAAAAAAAAAAAGAGCCCTGCAGCTGTAATACAGCACTTGTTTATTCTGTGAATGCAGATTTTAATCCAGTTTCAGGTAATCTTTTCTCCCCAGTGATTTTGTTTTCTTTCTTTAGTTAATCCCTTCATTGTGTGTGTGTGTGTGTGTGTGTGTGTGTGTGTGTGTGTGTGTGTATTTGTTGTTATTGTTAAAAAGGTAGCATTTAAAAGTACATGAATATGGAGCCAGACTCCTGGATGGTTGGTTGAAAATGACTGCTCCTAGCTTCCTGCTGAGCGGAATGAGGCATCAATTGACCAGCTGGGGCTGAGGCCCCACTGGGTGTTGCCATGTGCTCACTTGGGCATTGTGTAAGAAGGTGCAGGTGACCAAGCCTTGGGGACCAGAACCTTTCAGAAGGGGGCTGTTCATTTGAATCCCCCTCACTGTTTAATTGTTACCTTTTAGGTGGTCTTTACTTCAGTGAACTGTAGAGCCATAGGTAAGCAGCAAGCCTGGCCCTCTGCTGCCCCAGCTTCTTAGGCAAATTTGTACTTCGAGGGACAAAGCATCTTTCTAAATTGGCATCAGTATTCCTCACTCTGCTTCCTGCTCTGCCGGTTCAGATGGAGTCCTGTGCACTGGAGGGTATTGCAGACAGCTGGTTCCTGGTGAGAGGGAGGAGACACAGAGTGGTGAGGACATACTGCTGCCCCCGACCCCCTTACCTCCAAGGCAGTGCCCTCAGGGATTGGGAGGCAGCTTTGCAAACATGAACATACCATTTGTGTTTATTGGTCTTTTTTATTTATTTTATTAAATCCTAGCTGTGTATATTAATACAATTATGGAGTACAATGTGCTAGTTTTATATACAATTTGAAATACTTTCATCAAACTGGTTAACATAGCCTTCACTGAATTTTCTTAGTTATTGTGTTAAGATATTTATATTCAACCCTTAGTAGATTTAACATGTACCCTTGTAAAATGTACTGTAGGTATGGTCCCACCAATTACCCTCCCTCCACTCATCTTTCCTCTTCCCCTCCTTTCTCCTCCCCTTCCTTTCCTCTTTCCCTTTCATCTTGGGCTATAGTTGGGTTATAGCTTTTATTTGGAAGTGTGGATGCTTATAAATTAGTTTCATAGTAGGGCTGAGTACATTGGATACTTTTTCTTCCA
The DNA here is from genome assembly GCA_963575145.1 of Galago senegalensis. Classification (NCBI taxonomy): domain Eukaryota; kingdom Metazoa; phylum Chordata; class Mammalia; order Primates; family Galagidae; genus Galago; species Galago senegalensis. Next base: position 3,133 of record CAUYTI010019041.1, on the reverse strand, counting down.
TTTTTTTTTTTTTTTTAGAATTTCAAAAGGAGTCTTTTATTAACCATGGGGCTGTCTCAGCAAGTCTAAAACAGACTAAGAGAGCATTGAGGGGTCTGAAGTTGGGGTTTTTCTAGTCTAAAAGTTGGCAATGAGCCAAACAGGTGGTCTGAAAGTTAGCAATTAAAAGTAAAAAGAAAATTGGCAAAAGAAGCAAAAAGCAAGCATGGAGTCACGATGACCTCTTTTACAGAAGTGAACCTTGCAATTTAGTGGTTTAGCCAATAGGTAACATAAAGGGCAGTTAGATGACAAAGTAACATAATGCAGATTTAGCAACTAATGGATAAGTAAAACAATTTGTCACAGCCCTTAGCTCATTAACTCTCATGATGACAGTTCTTGGCCCATTTGTTCTTTTTTTTTTTTTTTTTTTTGAGAAAGAGCCTCAAGCTGTCCCCCGGGGGAGAGTGCCGTGGCATTACAGCTCACAGCAACCTCCAACTCCTGGGCTCAAGCGAGTCTCTTGCCTCCGCCTCCCAAGTAGCTGGGACCACAGGCGCCCGCCACAACACCCAGCTATTTTTTTGTTGCAGCCGTCATTGTTGTTTGGTGGGTCCGGGCTGGGGATTTGAACCCGCCACCTTACCTTAGCCGGTTGAGCTATAGGTGCCGAGCCGGCCCAATTGTTCTTAACTTGTCCTGCTCTGGCCCGATCCAGACCGATTTAAGAGAAATGGTACTTGGCATCATTTCGTTTACCTCTTTTTCCCTTCCTCCTACCCAGGGGGTGGTGTGAAGCCATTGTGAGGCCACTGGCATCCATTTTATGGGGGTGTTGAGGCAGCTGGCACCAATTTCATTTCCCCCTTCTGATTTTGGGAAATCAAATCATTGTTCCATTCTTATCTTGATGATATGTTGATAGTGTGCTTATAATACTGTGATTTTCACTATCTGTAATTTTTGGACATAAGAAGTGAGAGCATTAATAACACAAGGTCCTAGTGTTAGTTCTAGTAGGAATAGGATAATGGGTTCTGCTAATACAGAGAGGAGTGTAGTCAGCCAATGTGACCAGTTATGTCTTTTCATACCAGTTTGTTAATTGGCCCATGCCTCCTCTCCCTCAGCAACCTTTTCTTACTAGTGACATGCTGTTTCTTATTATTCTTGAATTATTAGTGTAACAGTAATTAGTTTCAGGGATACACACAGGCTTCCCTTTTTCAGAAACAGAAGATTCAGCCTTCTTCAATTTTGCAAGATTACGTTGGCTAGTGAGTTTAAGGATGTTTTTAGTCCGGTTATGGAGCTTTCTACTTCCTTTAAATCTTTATTTATCTGGTGCATTAGGATTTTAAAGTTCTCTGTACCTAGCTGCAGAGTTTACTTAGCTTTACGGAGATGTAACAGTTACATCAGGGTGGTGGGTTAATATACATACAGATTTTTACTTTTCCCTGTGTTATATTCCTCCCCTCTTTTCCCAAAGTTCAGTTCAAAATCTAATTAAGTTCCTTGAGGCATTTCCTGAGGCTTCAGCTGTGCGTTGACCAGCCAGCTTCCAGTATGTGACTGAGCAGGGCATGTTGGCTATCTTAAAAGTTACTTTTACTTTTCAAGGGACTGTGAAGCTCTACTTAGCCAGCTGTGATGACTTCAGGTGAGGATTCTTTCCATTCTCATTGCCGTGCATGTATCAGGATGATAGTGTAAAGTTCTTCCTGCCCACAGATCAGGAAACATCATTGATGGGTATCTGGCTGTTTTTTCCAAAGTGCTTTTTATTGGCCTTATAAAGTCAACTTCAATTCCTTAATGCAGTCTGGACACTTCTGGAAATGCTATTCCAGCCAAAGCCTTGGTAAAATAACCAGTCCCTTCATTATGTTCTGTGGAGGTGGACTCACAGGTGAATTTAGGGGTGATTGTCAGCCAGTCTCCTGAGGGCTCCAGGTTCTCTGGGGACCCTGGGATGTTTCCATGGGGTGCCTTCCCTTAGAGGGGCCACAGCCTGCCCCTCTCCTGGAAGCCGCCTGAGGATCAGTCTTATTCTTCCATTCTTGAGATACTTTGCTATAAAGAATATGATCCATATGTAAGATATGTTTTATATCCATGTAAACATGAAAGAGGTAAAGTCTCCATTCCTTTTTAAGGCTGCATAATATTCCACGGTGTACATATACCACAATTTATTAATCCATTCACGGGTTGATGGGCACTTGGGCTTCTTCTATGACTCAGCAATTATGAATTGGGCTGCAGTAAACATTCTGGTGCAAATATCTTTGTTATATAATGATTTTTGGTCCTCTGGATATATACCTAATAGAGGAATTGAAGGAACGAATGGCAGGTCTATTTTAGATCCCTAAGTGATATCCAAACATCTTTCCAAAAGGAACGTATTAGTTTGCATTCCTACCAGCAATGCAGAAGTGTTCCCTTTCTCCACATCCACACCAACATCTCTGGTTTTGGGATTTTGTGATGTCGGCTAATCTTATTGGAATTAGATGATATCTCAAAGTGGTTTGGATTTGCATTTCTCTGATGATTAAGGATGATGCGCATTTTTTCGTGTGTCTGTAGGCCTTGTGCCTGTCTTCTTCAGAGAAGTTTCTTTTCAAGTCCCTTGCCCCATGAGATGGGATCACTTATTCTTTTCTTGCTAATATGTTTGAGTTCTCTGTGGATTCTGGTTATTAAACCTTTGTCAGAGACATAACCTGCAAATATCTTCTCCCATTCTGAGGGTTATCTGCTTGCTTTACTTACTGTGTTCTTGGCTGTGCAGAAGCTTTTTAGTTTGATCAGGTCCCAGTAATGTATTTTTGGTGTTGCTTCAATTGCCCGGGGCGGGGGGGGGGTCCTCCTCATAAAATATTCTCCCAGACCAATTTCTTCCAGTGTTTTCCCTGCACTTTCTTCTAGTATTTTTATAGTTTCACATCTTAAGTTTAAATCTTTAATCCAGTGAGAGTCTATCTTAGTTTATGGTGAAAGGTGTGGGTCTAGTTTCAGTCTTCTACAGGTTGCCATCCAGTTCACCCAGCACCATTTGTTAAATAGGGAGTCTTTTCCACACTGAATGTTTTTAACTGGCTTGTCAAAGATCAAATGATGGTAAGTAGCTGGGTTCATCTCT
>CAUYTI010019038.1:0-14743 GCA_963575145.1 Galago senegalensis | reverse complement strand
CTATAATCAGAAATAAGACGGGGGACATGTGAATCTTTCTAAATGCAGAATATAAATGCCTTAACACAATAACTAAGAAAATGCCATGAAGGCTATGTTAACCAGATTGGTGAAAATATTTCAAATTGTATATAAAACCAGCACACTGTACCCCATGACTGCATTAATGTACACAGCTATGATTTAATTTTAAAAAGAAGAAGAAAGAAATAAGATGGAAAAGGATCAAACTGAGACCTCTCAGCAGGATTCAAGAGCACTAAGCAGGTATATCCCACAATCAGTGTCTGCCATTACCTCAGAAGCCACTTGCCCCCACCTTGACAGGTTTCTGGGAAGGATAGAAACAAGATCACCTGTAAGCTCCATCACAGAGGCTGATGTACCTTGCACTCAATTCACAAACATTGATAGAAAGCAATCCAGCATGGCAGCTCAAATAAAAATGGATTGAGAATTCAAAACCAATTACCCAAGCATAATCTCACTCAGATGGGCACACTAAGAATAATTACTCTTCATAAGAAAAATGTCTGTTGTAGACACATTACAGAAGGCTGCATAATTAAATACAGCTGCCAATTCTCATTTATCTTTCTATAAATCTGCATGTGAGGGTCTACATGGATTGCCAAAGGCCTGGAAGTGGTGTCCACAGTGGGGCTGAGAGTCAGGGGATCTAAATTTCTCAAATAGCAGAATTCCAACAAGGATGCTGCTCCACTGATGAATTCTGGCTCTCATAATGGAGTTGCACCCCTAGTTTGGTTTAGAAGGAATGATACACCTTTGCTCCTCCCTTCTTGGAAAGCTCCTTCCTTTCTCTTTACATAATTAAATCCCAGTCATCATCTAAGACCTAATTCGCAAGAGAGCCCTCTGTGATCCTCCTCTGTGCACTGATGTCTTCACCAGCAAAATGGGGATAACTCAAGTATTAGCCTCCTTGGATCATTATGAAAATCTAAAACGTTAATCCATCTGTAATTTTCAAACAGTGAATGGCACATAGTAATTCCTCATGTTACTTTAAGCTCTGGCTCCTCTGGCCAACACTGGTTTGCTGCTTCTCCAACTATCCTCACACAAAAAAGGTCAGCCCTATCCTGAATCAGTGTAGAGGACTATTTTTGCCCATGGTGCTTTCTTTGTGCTCCTGTGCTTTCTGTCACCCTAGTCTCAAATCTCCTTATTACTAGTAGCTTAAATCTTTAGGCCTCCTACTATACAAGATATTCAAGAGCCTTGTTAATAGCAAAGTCAGAAGGATATCTCAGAGGCAGGCTCATTACAAGATTCCTCCCAACAAGAACACTGAGATAAGGTTTGAGTGAGAAAAGAATGTAGATGGGCCCCACCCATCCTGGCCAGGCACGGGACCCATGGGGGCACTCTCAGCCTGGGAAAATACCCTTCCCACGAGCAGCTTCTCCCTCTTCTCTGTTCCTCCGGTCACCCTGAGGTCCGTGCTCTCAGCCACATGCCCTTTGCCCTTTGCTGTCCTTAGGCCTCAGGCAACCTGATCCCTCAAACTGCCCCCAGTCCCCTCTTGAAAGCCTCTTTCAAGATCTTCCCTTTCACCGAAGGGCCAGGGACTAATGGCAGTTTTAAGTGTTAGCTTTATTTAAAGTAATGCAACAGTTTTTAATGAGAAAAACAGTTTTTGTTCTGTAAGTTTTGTTCTGTACAGTTTTAAAAACTGTAAGTTTCATCCAGGGGGCTGGCGTGGAGCCTGGCACAAGGTGGGACTCAATACGTACCCCTTGAATAATGCACGCCTGAGTGCAAGAGCAACTCCCTGCTCACTGCCACTTACTAGAGGAGGCTCAACACTTCTCCTTCCTAAGGATTTAGATTGGCCAAGAGGTGTAGTGCCAAAGCACGGGACCAATATGAAATATATATATATGTGTGTGTGTATGTGTGTGTGTATAAATTTAAACATGTGCTTTTGCTTACATATATTTTATCTGCATGATAAAAATATGGTAAAATATTCTCCATCCTATAAGAGTTATTGGTACTCACAGTACACATGATGAGGACAGCAACAGAGAGCTTTTGCAGAGCTCTTATGATACACCAGGCATTATTCCAACAACCTCCTAGGTATCCATACTCACTCACTCCTTCCAGCTCTCTATGATAGACATGAGCATTACGCCCATTTTAAAGATGAAGAAACCCAGGTATAGTGATAGAAAATTGCTTGTTGCAGCTGATAATGATGAAGCCGCCTGCAAGGGAACCCAAGCAGCTGGCACTGCACAGCACTGGGGCAATCATGCATCCTGAGACCCCAGCTGAGTCTTAATTCCAAGCATTTAATCTGGCATATTTAAACATGGCCCATGGTGTGTTCTATTATGGTAAAAATTTGTTGATAGCAGTGGCTAGAGGGGTCCATCTGAGAGATGCTATTGTGATGGTTAATTTTATGTGTCCACTTTATACTTTATGACACATAAACATCATTTCTGGGTATGTCTATAAAGGCATTTCCAGAAGAGATTAGCATTTGAGTTGGTGGGCTGAGACTTATACCATCAACACTCTTAGGTCTTGGGCCCCAAACTAGAATTAACACAGTATGGGAATTTTCAGCCTCCATAACCACATAAGTCAATTCCTTATATTTTATATATATGTTCATATAGCATATAGTTTATGCTAATCAATCATATATAATATAACATATTATATATGTACATATATACACATCTTCCTAGATTCAGATTTGTTCTTGTTTCTCTGGTGAGCCGTAATATAGATTTTGGTACTAGAAGTACAATGGTCCCAGAGAAACAGAATTTTGAGGATGAGCTTACTGAGTTGGCTCTGGGATTTCTAGAACTACCTTTCTAATTTGATTAGTTTTAAAGCTGTCAATGACTCTATTTCTAGTAGCAAAGAGAGCATTGATAGTCCATGGCATGAACTGGTAATAGAGATATGCAGGCTCTCTACATCAGATACTCCCAGTCAACCACTCATCAGAAGCAAAGCACTGGATAACTGGCTATAAGGTACCTTCAAACATTTTTGGAAAGCTAAGAGATAGAATGAGGTTGGCCAGTTGTTCCTAATATTGCTGGACAAAATAACAAAAGAAAAGGATGAAGCCAGGGACTCAAATTCTCAGATCAAGCTCCATAAAAATGACCTGAAGGCATCTACTATGTGTACCCTGAAGGAGGCCCTATCTCCTGTAGACAGAGGGCTGAGCCTGATGAAATCAAGTACAGAATCTCTGCAGCCACTGGCTGAGATGCCATCAGGAAAACACGGCCAGGGGGAAATGTCACAGACTAGGTGGAGGAAGCCTGGCCTGGAATCCATGACTGTGAAAGACATTATGAGAGCTCCTCCAGAGAACCACATGAAGTGTGGGAGGAGATGGGCAGTCCCTTCTCCCACCATGGCTTCTCAGTAGTGTGAGACTCTGGGAGGAAGGCTGCCTCACAGACCACATTAGGAAGAGCAAGATGTCATCCATTGCTCAGGACTTAGAACCTTGCTCACAGTTTTGGAACTTTGCCATATGATGTTTCTCAATGATGTGTTAATATTATTGATGTGTTTTTAATTAATAGTCTATAGTCATGCATGTTATTTATAAGGAGACATTTCCCCAAGAAGGCAGCCAAGACATTCTCCCTCAGTCAAAAAGCAGACCCCAGAGCATTCTGAAGTTGGAGTAAAGGTGGAATTGGAACCAGCTGGGCTGAGCCACAAGGCCCCTTCCCAATTAAAGAGCACGGCTGTGTATGAAAACACAAAGCAAGGCTGGGGGCTCCTGTTTCTAGGAACCACAGGGAGTCAGGTTCCTGCATGCTAATGAATACAGAGAAGCTCAGGGCTGTAAAACAAGATGAATACCACCCCTCATTAGTGCTGCACTTGATGGCTGTGTAAAAGGAAGAAAATGATCCACTTAAAAGGGGTCTTTAACATTGATGGGCCAATTTTGGCAATTACAGGATTTACGCAGGTATCTTTGCACCACACTAAAATGAGCCACAGCAAACATAATCCTCGCTCACTTGTTTAGCTGATGGCCAGGCAGCCCTTAGAAGGCCTGGGTCCTCATTACCTTTGAGATCTCAGTTTAAATGTCACCTCCCAGGCAGGGCTGGGACTCAGACGAGGCGGGCAAGCAGGGCATCTAAGGTGCCTCCTTAATGTTGAACACTGGTGTCTCCTCACTCTAGACCCAGCCCTGTCTCTGTGAAGCTTCCTCTTTCTACGTTAACAAAAGCAACCACCTCCCTCTTCTCTCCCAGATCCGCTGGTTCCCATCATATCACATTCAGTGGCACTGGCCCCATTAGTTATTATCTGGTTTATCGTATACTTAGCTACGATCTGTTGTGCCCACTGCTGGGGTCACCTATACCTCACACCGTGTCTGGGCCACAGGAGGCTTCCAGGAACATAATGGTTGAATGGGAATATACAAGGACATGAGAGCTTCCAGCAAGAATGGAAGTCAATAACTCTAGAAACCCAAGCAAATCTGTCCAAACCCTAACTCTGTCTACTCATATTAAAGTATACAGGACCAGTGGGGTGGGTGAACATCCAAAATTTAGAATCTCCCCAAAAGAGATTTGTGGCAAAAAAAAAGGGATCTCAGTTGGTAAAAAGTGAACCATAAAATACAAGCTCCAGAAGTGTGAAGACCGCTTTTCCAAATCATTGAGAGAAAAAAAGGGAAATATACAATGAATGAAGACTCGCATAGAACACACACTTCCAGATAATTGCCATTAATGCCACATCAACCCTCTGAAGGAAACTCTGTCCCCCCTTCCCAGATGAGGAAACTCGTGTGAGAATTAAAGGACTTGTATAATTGATGTATGAATTTACAGCTAACAACTGAGGCATTTTGGTGCTCAGGATTCTGTGGGCACCAAAATTATTCTTTCTTCTTAACCTGAAGAACTCAAAGTAGAAACATACTAATTCCTCATGTTACTGATTAAGTGCTCCCAACTGTAGCTTTTCTAAGAAACCTCTGGGTCAAAAAAATCCAATAATTCTCTAAGAGTAGTCAACATAATTAGACGATTTGTTTTTCAGAAACGTATATTTTTACATATCTTACCTCTCTTATACATATCCACCCTACTTTTCCACCATAACTGTCATTAACCTCTGTGACATAAGCCTCTACCTGCTTTGCCTTAATCTTTGCCCATTTCTTTTTGTTCAGACCTCCCCTCCTCAAGTACCTGAACATGAAAACTAAGCCAAACTTCAGATCCCTTCCTCAAAAGGAGCCTAACTCATCATCAGTTCACTTTTTAGCTTTGTTCGAACTGCATTTCTTCTATCCCTCCCTTCCCAAACTTCAAGATGATACATAGGTTTCAATCACAGCTGTAAATGTGAGAAGGAAACAGAGAACTATTCCCTGACCCTTACGCATCTCCCTGTCCTGAAGACTGAGGAACGAGGACAGAGCTCTGCGAACAGCCAGCCTCTGTGAGGGAAGCATCACCCCAGTGAGAGGGCAGGTAAAACCCAAGCCTTCCAGCCCCAAGTCTGTGTGGAGGCACAGCCTGGGTGTCACTGCACTGTGCTCCGCTTATAGCTTCACTTTAAGAACAAGGGAAAAAAAAAAAGCCGTGTTCCTTCAAGTCCCTCCTGGAGAGTGAAAGGCCTTTCAGACTCACAGATTTCTCCCAGGCGGAAACACAGCATTCGATTTTTTTCCTGTCTTAAGTTTCCCACCTCCCTTCTTCCAAAAAGCAAAGAATTTGGTCACAAATCCCTAAAGATTGGACTCTCAAGACCTTTCAGGGGTCCTGCCTTCCTGTCTGAAAGCATGCAGATTTTAGTTGTGGTCCAACCTCTTTCCCTTAGCAAGGGACATTAAGCAAGTCATTTCCTTTCTCTGAGTTTCCCTTTCTTCACCTTAAAATGTATCAGGAAGGTGAAATGATTTACGTTTCTCCTAGCATGAAATATCAGCAATCTAGTCGAAAGAGTTTAAAAAGGGATTAAGACTTGCCACCCAGGGAACTGAAAATCCCATGTCTTCCTCTCTGCCCTGGCTTCCACCTGTAAATTCCTACTTTCCAGTTTTCCTGCCTTTTTTCTTCTTTCACATGGATCTTCCCATGTGCCAAAGGCAGCACTTGGCCATGAGGAATCACACTGTATGAGACAAACATCACCCCTGCTCTCAATGAACCTCTATTTACTGGGGAAGGTGAAACAGTAGTGAAATTAATGAATAACCTCTACATAAGATATCAAATGACTGCAAGCTGTACAGTATTAAATGCACAACAAGGGACAGAGAGACTGACCAGTCTAGAAACCTCTTTTAGATAGGATGGCCAGGTAACATCTCTCTGGAGAAAAGATACTTAAATTAAAAAAAAAAAAAAGATTTAAAAAGCAAAGAAAAAGAACTAGACATGTGGAAAAATACGATTAGGGGCCATGGGAGAGGGGGAGGCAGAGAGAAGAATGAGAATATTCCAGACAGGTACGAAACCCTCAGGCAGAAAATGCTGGTTTGTTTCAAAGAGATTGCAAGAATACAAGGTCACCTTTGGTGATTTGGGTCCTCCCCCAAATACCTCTCATTCTAGCCCCACTGTTTTCTCTTTGGGGTCTGCATAAACTTAGTGTACTCACCTTATCACTAACATGTTAATAGTGGGCAATGAGGAGCAAATGAGGGATTGAAGGATGTCCCTGATGCAAAAATGTTGGAGCACCAATGCTCACTGGCCGATGTGGCCCATCACAGCACACCAAAAGGCCACCCAGAGACAATAGTATCACCCAGGGAGACCACGTGGGGAAACTTTCTGACTTACCACCAAGCACCACTCAGGGCATGCACTGGCAATGGCAGTGAGCTGAACCCTAAAAGCATTGAGTGTGGCTCTGGTGCCAGAGTGCACTGGGAAGGTCAATAATGTTTCCTAAAACACGCAAGGCTGGACAGCTCCCACCTGACCATCTTCCCAAAGGCCACGTGCATTAGACATCTGATACTGTGTCTGCAAGAATGCTAAGATCTCTCCCACTCCTCTAGGTTCCTAGCAGAGAAAAATCTTTTTAAAGTTTTTGTTGTTATTGTTTTTATCTTAAGGCTTTTATAAACATTTAATAATTCCTGGCCTCTCTGGACAGGATAGCAAAGCCAGAAAGCCATATATCATCCCCATACACTCAGTCTCACGCTCAGCTCACATCACACCATCACTTTCGGAACATCTTGCCATCCGGATGCTTAGATTAGGATAATATGGGAAAGTGCTTATTTCTGGCACACAGAGGCTATTCCATGTATGTTAGCAGTTATGATAACTGCCCCCAAGTACATATTGCCCCTACTTATCCTCCAATCTCTTGGAAATGTTCAGCTTGTCAACCCTGATAAACGATCTGGCAATTGCCTCAAAACAGCCAGTGAATTTTGACAACTGTGCACTGTGTGTGCCATTCTCAGTCATCAGCTGGCTGGCCTCCAGCACATGCCATCGTTCCAAAATACCCAACTATCCTACCCCACGCCACCTAGCTGTGATAGAGCAGGAAGCATGGACTGCAAAGCCAGTGACAGGAGCAGAACCACGTGTCCACAGGAAGCTGCTGACACCGAGAGGACCTGCAACACCAGGGCTGCCAGACCAGCGAAACTGTCAACAGATTCCTGATGGCAAGACTAAGGAATCTCTAAAGGATCCTGTTCCTCTATCCACCCAACAGACACTGAGCACACAGGACACCCAAGGCCACATGTACGTGCTCTGAGTGACCTCAAGAAGCCACACATTATAAGATAGATAGAGATGCAGAAGAATGGGTAGGAAAACAGATTCTAAGGGACTCAAAGGAAAGGAGAGGTACTGGGCAAAGGTGCTTAAGAAAGGCCTGGAAGACAGCAGAGCACCTGCAGGGTGTCTGACATGGGTAGGAGGAGAGAAGAAGGAATTCCAGGATATAACGCAGCAGCAGTAAAGGCAGGGATGTTGAAAAGCAGGGCAGCTTGAGGCCAGTCTGGGAAAACCTGCAAGACCCCATTTCTATAAAAAATAACTTTTTTTTTAATTAGCCAGGTGGGTGGTATGTGCTTATAGTCCCAGCTACTCAGGAGGCTGAGGCTGGATTACCCCATCCCAAAGCTGGAGGTTAGAGTGAGTCATGATTGCCCCACTGCACTTCAGCCCAGATAACAGAGTGAGACTCTATCTCTAAAAATAAAGAAAGAAAGAGGAGGCAGTGGCCTGAGCAGAACAGCTGCAAGGAAATGGAAGCGTGTGCTCTGCTCGGGATCGCCTAGATGCCATCTGAGACACAGGTACCAAGCTGAAGAAACTTCTCAAAGTCAAGAAACTACTCAAAGTTTTCAGCTAGAAGATCCCTGGTTATGAGTAAGTCACGGTCTTCCCATTGGAGTTAATACTCTAAATCAGTGGTTCGCAACCTTCCTAATGCCATGGCCCTTTAATACAATTCCCGTGGGTTGCGACGCACAGGTTGAGAACCACTGCTCTAAATCCACCTGTGTGACCTTCAGCAGCTCGTCCATTTTATTAACACATTGACTACATGCCCCCATCTGAGAAAACAAAATTTGTCCTTGGGGTGATGATGTCTTACTATGTGACTCCCAAGGTAGAGACATGAGAATTATAAATACTCTGCAAAGCACCAGGCCTTAAACAAGCATGAGTTAAATACAACTCACATGGTAGTTCATGTGTTAAAACCTCAGCTTTCCCCATCTTTAAAAAGGAAGAGAAGGGGGGTGATTTGATGAGATAATTGAGCACAAAACAAGCAGAAGTTTCCCCAAATGAATGTCACAGCTTCTTCAAAATTTCTTAGCACACATTTCCCATCTAAGTGATGGATTTGCTGCTTCCTAAGAATATATTAAAAAGGTGAGAACTCTTCAATCTTTCAAAATAAAGCTAGGAAGAAATATGATTTTTTAAAAATAAAGATTAGCAGATTTGATTATTTACAAAATGTAAAACCCCTACTTCATAAAAAATAAAACTCTGATAACAGAAATAAAACAGAATGGGGGAAATACTGGCATCTAATTCCACAATGTTTTCAGTTGATATATTAAAAACATGTACAAAATGATAAGGAAAACAAGCTCCCAGTGGATAAAATTTCTGTAGTAGTACATTTTCAAGACATTCATTACATGATGTCTCTTCCCTGCTTACAATCCTTCCCCACTGAGCCCAAAGTAAAACCCAAACTGCTTAAGATAGTTGACAAGACTCCTCAGGGCTTGTCCTCTACCACCTCCTCATCCTTCTGTGGCCCACTCTGTCTTTGCTCACTGCCTTACTCAGGCTCTCATGTCCCACAGGACCTCTGCACAGACATGTCTGGAATCTTTCTTCCTCTTGTCTCCAACTCTTTGGCTTCTGGTTTACTCTTCTATCCTTCATCCTAGCTATAGGCACGTCCCCCATGTCAAGATTTGAAGTGCATTTTCCCCAAAATTCACCTGTTGAACTCCTCACGTCAGTATCACAGAACATAACCACACTTAGGAACGAAGTTGCAGAAGTATTAGTTAAGATGAGGACATACTTGAGTGGGATGGGCCACTGATTCAATATGGCTGGTACCCTTATAGAGGGGAAATGTGGGCACAGACAGAACCACAGGGAGAACACCATGAGGAACGAAGAGATAAGGTGGTGAGTCTATGAGTCAAGGTATGCTGAAGATTGCCAGCAAACCATCAGAAGCCAGAGAGAGGTATACTTAGAAGGAAGAAATACTTCTAACACCTTGATCTTGGACCCTGGCCTCCAGAACTCTAAGACAGTATCTTCTACTGTTGAAGCCACTTGGGCTGTGTTCCTGTGTCATGTGGCCCAGCCCTGATCCTCCCCTGGATCACTTTCTTCATGCTTTCCCTTCAACCACTTCAGGGAGTACTTGACTGGAGATAGCACAGGGGAGGTGTGTGTTGCTTGTGCCTGGAAAACTTGGGAATGAGCCCTGGCATGCATGAGCTCTTACTGAAGTCTTGAGGGATTAGGACAAATGGCACTGAAATCCTGACAGAAATGGAGGCCAACCCTTGCAGAAAGAGCACCTGTCCCTGACACTTCACCATCACTAACTCAGGGTGTCCTCTCAGCTGCTGGGTATTATCATCAGTCACACTGTGGAGATGAGAAAATGAGGCCCAGGGAGTTACTGCCCAAAGCTCACAGCTAGAAAGTGGCAGAGCTGGGGATTAAACTCAGGTGGTAGGAGCCAGTGTGCATGCTTCTAACCTTCTGCATGCAGACTCACAAGAGTATACAGTAAGCAGGGACAGGTAACAGGTCAGACAGGTACAGAACAGTAAGTTCCTATTTGACAAGTCTTAAGGGGTTATTAAGAGGACTGGGGGCAAGTACAGTCCTATACCAAATTTAAAGGAAAAAAGAGACTGGACCCTCTTGGTGACCTGCCTTTGATGACACCATAACAGACAGTGCATTTGAAGGAGTTATGGGTCTAACCAAGGAGGAACTGTATTGGGGTCCTTGTCCTTCAGTGAGGTATATTGCACAAGGGTTTTACATGGAGGGGACTACAAATCACAGACTACTGGGAAACCCAGTGGCAACTTCCAACCCAGGCCAGGACTTACTCAGAGACTATCCAAGGTAGGGTCAAGTTCAAAGGCTCTAATATCAGAGAGCATAGATCCAAATCACAGTTCTACCATCTCCTGAGAATGTGGCCTCATTAAAGTTACTTATACCCTCTGGCCCTCAGGTTGCTCAGCTATAAGAGGGATGATAGTATTTACTTAACTATAAGGATGAGTTAAAATATATGCACGTGACTGGTGTCCAGCACATAATTAGTGCTCAGCAAGTATGATTATTGTTGTGGGGGTGGTTATTGAATTCATTTTATCAAATATAATGGGCCTGTATACTGTCAGCAGAGGAAACATGCACATCCTTCTTCAAGTCTGGAGACGTGTCTTTCCAGGTATTGCATTCCCTGACTCATATTCCAGTAATGTCACAGCACTTCTGTGTATGGTGTACAAATTACCATAAATCACGTGAATGCACGCATGTGTAATATACATACCACACAGTAATACACACTGAAAACTGTGTAAAGTTTTCAGAGTTCAGCTTTTCCAGTGTAAGAGTTACAGAAATGTACATTTCTCATAACCAACTTGACAAAGTGTGCTAAAATATTAGACTTCCTCTAGGAGTCTATCTCAAGAAAAAAATCTAAAATGCACATAAAAACAAAGATTTATGTATCCAGTTATGCATCAGAACATCAAAACAGTGAAACAATCTAAATCTCTAAAAATAGAGGAATCGTTAAGTAAATTATGGAACAATGTAATACACTTTTATGCAAACATTAAAAATACGGTTGCAAAACATTTTGAATAACATAAGAAAGGTTTATTCAAACATTACATGAAAATAGAAAACAAAATTCTTCATACACGAGTATCTCAATTATATAAAAATGCATAGGTAAAAAAAGTGTAGAGAGATGCAAATGCCAAAACTTAACAATGATTTTGAATGGGATTTAGATAGTTGGTATTTTTAACAGTATTCTTCATTCTTCAAGCTTTGGGAAAAGTATTTTTATTAGTGAAATTATTACACAAAATTTAAATTCACAGAAAAAAGAAAAACTCAGGAAACTCACTGTTTCTTCCTTGCTGACAAGATAAACTCTTATAAATCATCTCAACATTCAGGTCTTAGGGAACTCAGACAGATGCGTTTAGAGAGGATGCCAAAGCAAACTACCAAAGTTTCTTTGTTTAAATTTCAAAATGTTAAAGGAGGTACAAATGTTTTTGCTACATGGATGCCTTATAGAATCCTGATGACAGGACTTTTAGTGTGTCCATCATCAGAATAGCATTTGTTATATTCAGTAGGCAAATTTCACTCCTCACCCTCTCTGAGTCTCCCCCTCCTTGGTTTCCAATATTCTTTATGTCCCATTGTGCCCATGTGTGCCATTGTTTAGCTCCTAATTATCAGTGAGTACATGGGGTCTTTCTTTTTCCATTCCTGAGATACTTCACTTAGGATAACGGTCTCCAGTTCCACCCAAGATGCTTCGAAAGACATCATTTCATTCTTTTTTATGGCTCAGTAGTACTCTATGGTATTTATAGAACACGTTTTCTTTATCCACTCACGAACTGATGGGCACTTAGGTTGATCCCACTGTGAATTGTGCTGCAATAAAACATTTGAGCACAGGTTTCTTTCTGATAAAACGATTTATTTTCCTTTGGGTAGATACTCAGTAGTGAGATTGCTGTGTTGAATGTTATGTCTACGTTTAGTTCTTTGAGGAATTTCCATACAGTTTTCCATAAAGGATATACTAATTTGCAGTCTCATCAATGGGATATAAGCCTTCATGCCTTCATTTCTCTCTGTATTCACACTAGTACCCAATGTTTTTTTAATGTTTTTTTGTTTGTTTGTCAATCTCAAGCTGTTACCCTAGGTACAGTGCCATGGTGTTATAGCTCACAACAACCTCTAACTCTTGGGTTGAAGTGATCCTCCTGCCCCAGTTTTTCTATTTTTAGTAGAGATGGGGTCTTGCTTTTGCTCAGGCTGCTCTTAAACTTGTGAGCTCAAGCTATCTACCCACCTTTGCCTCCCAGAGTACTAGGATTACAGGCGTGAGCCACCTCACCTGGCTTATTTAAATAATGGCCATTCTGACAGTGATAAGGTGGCATCTTAATGGGTAATTTGGGGGGTGTGGAGAGCTCTTGCTCTCATTTTATTTATTTTTTATTTTTATGTCAGATTAATATGAAGATACAAACAGTTAGGTTATACTGTTTACATTTGTCAGGCAAAGTCCAACTTGTAGTTGAGCCCTTCACCCAGGGGGTGTGCTGTGTACCCTTACATTGTGCTCATTAGGTGAGAGCAAAGCAATCCCTCTCCCTATTCTCAGCTCTTCTCTCTCACCTCCCCCCCACTTGAATTTAATTGTGTTTTCTTTCCAGTGGGCATCTGTAGTGTGATACTTTACTGAGAAAAATGTTTTTCAATTCAATCTAGGTTAATACAAAAGATGTAAAGTTACCATCATTTTATGTATAAATAGTATTCCATGGTATACATATAAACTTTATTAATCCATTCACGTGTTGATGGATAAGATCGTGTTGGGTTGATTGTGAATTGAGCTGCAATAAACATTCTAGTGCAAATGTCCTTATGGTAAAGTGATTTTTATTCTTCTGAGAATATACTTAATAATGGCATTGAGGGGTCAAATGTAAGGTCTACTTTCAGCTCTTTGACGATTCTTCATACTTCCCTGAAGGTTAGTGACACTGAGCATTTTTCATGTGTTTGTTGGACATATGTGTATCTTCTTTTGAAAAACTTCTCATGTCTTTTGCCCACTTTTTAATGGGATTTTTTGTTTTTATCTTGATGATTTGCTTAAGTTCTTTGTAGATTCTAGACACTAGTCTTTAACAGATATAGAACTTGTGAATGTTTCTCCCATTGGGTAGGTGGTCTACTTGCTCTGTTGATTACTTCCTTTCCTGGGCTGAGCCTTTTACTTTAATTTAATCAAGTATTTATTTATTGCTGAATTTTCCTTTGGGGTATTAGTCATAAATTCTTTGCCTAGGTCAATGTCTAGAAGCGATTTCCCTAGGTTTTCATATAAAATTTTTCTAGCTTAATACTTTAAATAAGAATGAAATAGGACCTCTACCTCTCACCATATATAAAAGTATCAAAGTTTCAAAGTAAATAAAAATTAGGTCCAATTCCATTTTCTTCAGTTTTCACTGTCATAACCCCTCATCCCCAACCATATCTTTACAGACAGCATATATTAAGGAATAACATGGAATAACATTAAGAAGCCATATCACTTCCTCTATTCTCTACCCACTCTTACAAGAAGGCTAGTGTCTCTAGGATTACTCTGCATTTTCAAAATGTTAATGTCTAACCTGTATCTGAGTATAGTAGCCAGTAAAGCCTGGTGCCTGATGGCCACTTACCAGGTAAAACTCAACAACACCAGTCAGCACACCTAATCCCAATGGTGTAGAATTTCAAGTGATCCCAGGAATTTAAACCTCAGAAAAGACAGTTGCCATCTGATGGCAGGTCACCAGGTACACAGCCATGACATATAGCTGCTGTGACTTCGGGAGATGCCTAGAATTTTGTCATTCCTGTAGTTTTTGTGTTCATCTCTTCCTCCAACTGTTGAGCCATCCCAGTACCCTTCTAACTAATCCTACATCATGCTAAAGATAGCAATGTTATTTGCATCTAAAAACCCACTTATGAATAGAAAGGCTTCTAAAGTTTCCTGAAAACCATTTCCAGTCTGGGGGCTCTCTGATCCCCCTGGGAGCCTAGATTTCTGGCTGCCAGCTTGCCCTCAAAAGGTTTATCTCAGCACCTATGACCACTCTCTGGTAGTACGACTCTCTAACATCAATGTTAATTGCCCAATTAAACGGACCTGATGCTGACAGAATGTGAGCTAATTATTAGGTGCCAGAGCACGCCCAATTGTTTTTTTTTTTTTTTTTTAGTTTTTTTTTCTTTTTTTTTTATTATTATTATTATTTTATTAAATGATAGCTGTGTACATTAATGCAAACATGGGGTACAGTGTAGTGTCTTCACACACATTTTGACATACTTTCATCAAGCTGGTTCACATAAATTTCATG
>CAUYTI010019037.1:0-13980 GCA_963575145.1 Galago senegalensis | reverse complement strand
CTTTTTTCCTTTCTCACCCACCGTTTTGGCCATCATGTGCCCCACATGGTACACATCTTGTTTGCTAATCTCTATCTCCTGGTGCCTCCCATGCTCAACCCCATCATCTATGGGGTTAGAACCAAACAGATCAGGGACAGGATAGTTCAAGGATATTGTGGAAAAGACCTCTGATACAAGTGTCACAACATCACCATCAGTGCTATTGTCCCACTAGTCTGGAGTTGTAAATGAAATAAGTTTGACAAACCATTACACTGTCACCACAAAACCAACTTTGTAAGCCCCAGAGGTCAAGAACCCTCCAAAAGCAAGAGGAACAATTTTCAGAAAAATATTTCTTCACACAATGTGATGCATAATACTCTGAAAAATGTTTCTCCACACAATGGATACTAGCAACTTAGTTGACCTATGTACTTCCTCAGAAGTAGATAAATAAATATTTTCACTTATTAGATTAGTAAATATGTTTAAAGAATGCCATCTACAGAAAATTAAGATTAAAAATATTATTTTTACACTCTTGGTAGTCATATAAGTTGGTACAGTTTCCTTGAAAAGAATTCAGAAATTTGGATCAAATAGTTAAGTACATATGTATTTCCCACCTGGGAATCTCTTTATACAAATAGAGTTTAAGAAACAAAATATTTACAAAAACATACATAAAATCATGTCTGATTAAAGAAAATAGAAAACCATTCAAATATTGTTCTGTAAGAAACCAGATGAAGCAATGAGCAATAATATGTTAGGTGTCATTTAACTGTGCTATCTGCAAAAAGTATCTGAGGATGTGTAGAATGATCATGATATAATATTTTTAAAAAAGCAAAGACAAAAAATTTCCCATAAGGCTTTATGTCAAATATTTCTGTTTTTTAATTTCAGATTGATATGAGGGTATAAATGTTTAGGTTACATTGCTTTCATTTATAAGGTAAAGTTCAAATTGTGGTTGAGGCCTTCACCCAGAGGTGTGCTGAACACCCTCAAATCCTATACATTAGGTGAAATCCCACCAACCTCCCTTCCCCTCTCCCTTCTCTTCTATCCCTCTCCCTAGTCTATACTTGTATTTTTCTTTCCTGTGGGCTCATAGTTGTTTGTATATTGATTTTATATTAGTATTGAGTACATTGGATACTTGCTTTTCCATTTTTGTGATACTTTGCTGAGAAGAATGTGTTTCATCCAGGCAAACACAAAGCATGTAAAGTCTTCATATTTTCTTATGGCTAAATACTCCATGGTATACGTATACCACTGTTTGTTAGTCCATTCATGAGTTGATAGGCACTTGGATTGAATCTATATCTTAGCAATTATAAATTAAGCTATTATGCCAAATCTTAAAAGAAATACATGTGTGTAGGAAAAGATTAAAGAATAGATTCAAGTATTAATAATAGCTGCTCAAAGTAGTAAGGTTTGTGGCATTTTTTTAGTTTTCTTTCACATCTTATGATATTTTTGTTTCCATTTATCTTATTATGTTTTTGTGAACACAAAAATTTTATATATTTAAGGGAAATAGTTTGATTTTTACATACAAGTATGCACTATGTAAAATTCATATCAGAGTATTTAGCATATCTATAACCTCATATTAATAACAACATAGCATTTCAGGTCCATTTTGCCTCATTCCTCCAGAACTAAATACAATACCACACCTCTTAGTCTGTATAACTTCTTTCATTATTTCTATAAATTTAAATTTTTGAAGGATATTGTCAAAGAAGATAATTTATTATGCTAATAGCAAATTGTCTTTCACCTCTTTTTATAAAAATTAAAATATTTTCAATGTTTAGAATTTCTATTTAAGCAATATGTAACATATAAGAAATTACTCTTCATTCAGCATTCTGCTAAGGGATGGGGATGGAACAGGGCCTAGAAACTGACAAGCAGAGCATCTAATTTGCATGATTCCCACCCAGAACTAAAACACTGAATACCTTTAATTCCAGCCCCATTTTAGAAAATAATTACTTAAAATTTATAGCTCTATAATTGTAAGTAAACTTAAGTATTCTGAACCAATAAAAATACACAATGAACTTCATTAAAACCTGAGAAATCCTTGTGTACATAAAATATGTGACAAAATCCTATTATGTCTATGGTCATTTATTGAAGCCATCGAGTGAGCACTTTGAGTGAGGGACTTGATTTCCCATTTGTAGATTGGCAGAGTCATCACAGTGCCTGTCTTCACTCAAGTAACACGAACCTGTAATCACATAGACTGAAAGAGGCCAGACAGAATCTTAGCAAAGTCAGCCCTGATTAGTCATCTTCTTGTGGTTTTTAAATATTACTTGGAAGCCAAGCTATAATCTCAGGGTTCAGCTCTAGAGTATTTTCAAAAGGGAAGTACTTCATCAGCACTATCTACTCTGCACAGAGCCCAACATAATGTTTTTAGTATGCTGAAAATTCATACTCAAATCAACAGCATTTTTTTGATCAATTAATATGTACCCAGTGCACTGCCTGGTGCCTGGGATATAGAGATTAAAGTCCACACTACTTCTGTTGTATCCAGCCCCAGGATTCCACAGCACCTGATTCATTCTGCTGTCAACATGCCCACTCTATCTTCTGCACCCCTTGACCTGGCTCTGTGTCTGCACTCATGCTTTAACCTCCAGGAAGATAATTGGTGCATTATTTCCCTCATATCTTAGCAGATCCTCACACAGAGCAGCCATCAATAAGTATGAGTAAACCAGTATTTGTCCATTCAAAGAAGATTAGAGGCATGTCAATGAGGAGCTGAGAAATATACTTTCAATACCCTATATGTTGAGTATTATGATCATTTCTGCTGTCTGGAAAGACTCATGGTTTGAACCTTCCTGGAGTATGATGAGGCTGAAGGTTGTAGGCATGTGACATGGCATAATTTAATGTTCACTCTCAGTCTGCTAACCCTGAAGTCACAGGCTAATCCTGTGCTGTCTTCTGGAGCCAAGGTTTCTGAAGCCAGAGGGGAAGGAAAGAAAAGCCCATGAGATGTGACACCTGACTTTGGAGAGCACAGCCCTTCCTTGGTCCTTCCATTCACCCCCATACCTGAGACATATGGAGCTGGGCTCTCAGGCTTGAGATTCCATTTCTCGATATGTCAATCACAAGTATGAACCATCATGGAAGAGATTTGGAATTCTTTAGTTTTTCAAAGTCCTTCAGATGTCAGCCTTAATATTTCCTTCAGGTATTTACAATACTGCATTTAGGTATGCGTAAGTAAATAGGATCGATATGACACTTTGTAGATGACAAAACAGAATGTAAATAGTGCCCTCAAGTTTCTTTCTGGAACAGAAAGTAGAATGGTGTCAGATTGTAGGGGGAAAAGAAACAAATCAACCAAAATCAGAACTCCAAAATAAATTTTTTTTCCTAAAAATACAGAAATTTTAGAGAAACTTATAACTAAAAGACTGTGTATTATGCAATTCACATAAGAAATTCATACTTTAATCCACACAAACGATCCCCTTAAAGTTGTGCAAATCTGTACCTTAGGGAACAATTGAAACATAAATTGCACCTCTGCCAGTTTCTGTTCTGGGATGTGCCAGCTTCATGGAAACCTCATGTTTTAAACATAGGATCCAGGTCTGTAGGAAGGGGATAGGTACAATAAACATTCTCCTATATCTCTATGTTTTAATTGGCTTCCTAACAAAGTAGAAAGGACCCAGTGGGTGTTTAAGTGAGATTTGCAGTAGCAGTTTTCTTACCATCAGAGACAGCCATAACAATGCATGGTCGCTGCAACAGGCAGGTGTAGGCAAGGTGCTAAGAAGGGAAGATCTGTTGAGGGCATAGTAAATGCTGCTCTGGAACAGGAGTAAAGAAGTCTGATGTGTGGTAATCTAGACTCTGGAAGTATTTTGATGGTGGCTTGAATTGCCAACAATTCTTTTCGAGACTAGCTTTATTAAATTCACACAGTAGACATTCATTTGCTCTTTTATTTATTTAGTAACTGTGATGAACAACCATTTTGTTCATTGTTTCTCAACTAATTGTGATTTGTCTTTGAGAGCAGACATTCTTGCTGCTCCGCACCCAACACTCAGCAGGCTGGAAGAGGATAAGTGTATAAATAAGACCAGTTCATTTGTTAACTTAACAAATAGATGAGTGGTGAATACTGTGTTCTAAGGTTCCAAATAGGAGTTAAAGGCGAATGAGCCACTGTACGGATTCCCTTGGATCTCTCACCTTCACACAGCAAGCAAGCACATGAGTCTGAATTCCATGGCAATGGTGATGCTTCCAAGAGCACCTCCTGCAGACACTAGCCTTGAGGCATCATCCCTTTGCCCAGGGTTCCCAGACATCAGGCCTAAGATAGCTCTGGGTGTTACAAAGGAGAAAAAGGAGCACTACAAAGTCAGGAGAGGGGAGTTCTATCTAGTCCCCTCTCAGGCTTTTTCTCAGGGTATGATTTGGAGAAGTTTCTACCCTCCCCTGCCCCCAGCAATTTTGTCTCCATGTCCTCACGTCTCAGAATCAATCAGTAATCCCTGATCAGACCTGCCTACTTCCCAACACAAAGAACATATTTATATGTACACAAAGAAGTGCATATATTTATGATGCGGAGACATGGAGACAGAGATTTATTGATAAGTGGCCAAAAACACCCGAAATGCACATACAAACACCCACATAAGGCATGAAGAGACATAGTCTAACATTGAACCCAGATCTTACAATCTAGTCAATAGAGACAAATTTGGGGGAAAAATAGAAATTTAATACATGTGGTCCAAATAAGACAATGACTCCATGAAAATAGCATTAAAAAAAAAGGTAATTCTGTCTGAACAGCAATAAGGAAAAGATGATTATTCTGTACCTTAAATAGAGTAGTTTTAGTTCACCAAATGGATAAAAATGGGGGAAACTTCAGAGCAATGGTATCAGCCTTTATAAAGGCAATCAACCCTAAGAGATCTAGACGAAACAGCTAACTGGTCACTGAGAAAGACGATGCTGCAAAGAAGAATCCAGAATATTTTTCCAGGGAGTTTACATTTTAGCCTACAAGTCATACAGATCTCTCGCCTTGTATTTTTCTTTTTTTTATTGAATGGTAACTATGTACATTAATGCACTTCTAGGGTACAGTGTGGGGTTTTCACATGCAATCCGAAATACTTCTGTCAAACTGGTCAACACAGCCTTCATGTCATTTTCTCAGTTATTGTTTTAAAACATTCACGTTCTACTCTTAGAAAGATTCACTTGTACCCCTGTAAGATAAACCTCAGAAGTGATCCCTCCAATCCTCCTCCCTCCACCCATTCCCCCCTCCCTTCTCCCTTCCCCCTCCCCATATTCTTAGTCACCTTGTATTTTTTTTAATCAAGGAATCTGGGGAAAATTCAAAGCGGGGACTTATCCTGTTGGAACTCCTAGAAAAAAAAAAATGGCTTTCGGAGGAAAAAGTAAACTCTTCACAAGTATAGCTGTCCCTGGGACAAGAAGGCAAAATTATCAAAACGGTCTTTAAAATGCTGTAAATAATTTAAGAGTACAAGAATAAGCAAGGTCCTGTTAGCACACATGCTCTTTCTCTCTCTCACCCTCTACCTTTACTGTCCTTCTCCCTGTCCCAATATCTTTATGATTTTTATAATTTATTTTAATTTGATATGTATTAAAGAGTGTTTAGACCTTCCCACAGGCATAATGAAAAATAATTTCTTTCCTTAGATGCAATTGACTTTTATGTGGAAGCAGAGGACAAGAGCTAATGTACCATTTACTGAGTCACGTTTCTATTTGGAGAATTAACATTTGAAATCTTCTCCGTTATTCTATAAAACTGGGCCTGTGATTTCTAAAGACTGTCATTAGATGAAATTAGATATAGCCCAATTTCCTTAGGTTTAATTTAGGAAAAAAATCATGATTATTAACATGTGATAAGTGGTTTCATGGTCACGCAGTATTTTAGTCACTTGGCTCTTATAATTGCTAACCTTCTCAGAAATAATATTTCTTTGTGATTTGGTTAGTCTGTTCAGGGATAGGTTCCTCCCCTAAATGTTAGGGCAGGAGTCATCCTCTGATGGTACCACTGGAGGCCAACACTGTCCCCCAACCACACCATAACAAATACCTATTTCTTATGCTTTTCCAGAGTGGGATGATTCCCAGTTCCAGATTATTTTCCTGTTCTTTCTTGGCTATGCTTTGGCTATATGAGAAGTATCACCCTTCTTTGATGTGGTCTATATGACCTACTTACTTCTTCTATGAGTCCATGTGTTTCTTCTTGTACCTTCCAGGTCAAGGAGGGGGGCCCTTCGAGTTCGTCCTTCTACCTAACCTGCTATCAATTTTATTGATTCTAAGTCCATAAAATCAACTTCTGTGGCTGCCTCAATCATGCAAGGTCTGACTCTTCCCTATGTTCTGCTGTGTAGATCAGAGATGGTCACTAGATAAAACCATCTAGACACTAGAGGTGGCCATTGTGCCATTTGGCTCCAATCATTGGCAGTCAAGGAAAGAACAGCTCTTCTGATACAAAGTGTGCTGTGACTGAGCCCCTTTGCTTTGTATTACCCTAGGTTCTCATCTTTGACCTATTGTAAGCAAGTGATCAGGCTGAATCTGTGTTCTCATGTGGACTTCTCTGTGGGTGAATTTGATATATTTTTCATTGCAACTATAGATGTTGTGACTTTGTAGCTACCTTGTGGAGAATCCCAGCCCAAAGTATTTAGCACACATCCCTTTCACATTTGTGTCCCCATGCCCCTGCCCATCCCAGCACTCTCGTCCTTCTTCTACCATTGTTTTTGCTAGTGGATATTCAGAGTGATTCTCCTATCTTTGCCCAGTGTCTACCAACTAGTACCTTACATATTCAAAACCATTATCTTTGAGGTAAAGACCAAGCATATCCAGGAAAACATGGTACAGAGATCTTGTGGGAAAATTTCTTGCTGTTGAATACTAATTTGATTTTCTTCAATCCTTGACCAAAGAGATAAATAACCAAATTTATCTCAATCTGTTACAGAATCTTATCTAAGGAAAATTTTATAAAATTATTTTAGCTGAGTAAATTCTCACGTCACAAACCCTCAAAAAGCAAGAATCCAAGAATTTTCTGGATGAAACTATGATGATTGTTCATTCAGACACTATTTTGAAAATGATATCTATCAAAACTTAACAAAGACATAGTACTATTCTAAGTAAAAGTGTTGAAATACCTTCATGTTCTAAATTATCCTAATATTATCTTGACTCTTTTATTTATATTAATTAAAGCAAGCAAAGTTGTTTATTTATAAGTTATTTATATTTAAATGTGTCTTTTTGAATCAATTTGAAAAGCCCTGAGTTTCAATGAATAAGAGGAAAAATGGAAATACTGGTTGTGGTTGCTTCCGTATTCTACAAAGAAATTTGCTCCTGAAAGAGGGTTCCCACAGTGAGGATCCTAGAGGTACTATGCATTGATGTAGCAAGGGAGATGTGATCTCAACTTAGTTATAACACCTGGAAAGAATCATGCCTATAGTGACATTAAAGAGCAATTGTCAAGCTATATGTGATAACTCCTGTAAAGGTAGAAAGACAAATAATCTCACTGTGATAGCCCTAAACATATCAGCCCTAAGAGATTATTGGAAAAACTTAAAGCCAGCTCTGCAATTTGTTAGTTGTTTCACTTGGAACAACCACACTACTTCTTTTATTAGACTCTTTTATTTTTACTGAGACAAAGTTATGGCCTGAAGGCCAAGTGGGTTCTTGGCTTTGTGAAGGAAAGAATTCAAGATTGAGCCAACGGAGTAAGGTAAAATTTACTTTATTGAAGTAAGCAAAGACAAAAAGAAAGGCTACTCCATAGAAAGAGAAGCAGCTATCTCTCAGTGCAACAGACAGTAGCCCTTGGTGAGTTTCCAGGCTCTTATTTTACATCTTCTATTTAATTTTATGTTATACAGAAAGAGAATTATTCATAAAATTTCTAAGAAATGGATTGGGAGTTCCCATAACTGAGGAACTAAATCACACAGGGTAACTTGTAGGCGTTTCCATGGCATTTGTCAGCTGTCAGGGTATTGAAAGGGGTTTCTTTTAGTGTGCTCATACATTATAAGCAGGGTGTCATGAGCATTGAGGGTAACCTCAGGTGTTTTATTTTTTTGTGGCTATCTTGGTTCTGACTGGTTTTGCTAGCTTCCCTATCACTCTTTATCAGAGACCTTGGTTTACGTCTTTTGACTTCTTATTGAGCAGAGACTGCCATTTCCCTATCTCAGAACTGGCATGGGTAATCCAGAAAAGTGAATCTCTACATGTAGACATCCTTTAATAGTATACAGCAAGAAGCAACATGTGTTTTGATCACTCATTGAGGTGCCCAAAGGGTATGCACAAGGAGAGACCACCCATACCACAGTCTCACTTGGGCCCCTTCCCTATTCATCTTTGCTCTTAAACCACCCTTATGCTGAAGAAGAGAACTTTGGCCACATTTGGTCCCATATAATTACTGATACTTGTATTTTCCTCCCAACACCGATGGCATCCCTTCTTCTAAAACAAGACAGAGGGATTGAGAGGCACATTTCCAAATCTATTCTACTGTCAAAAAACTAAATCACAAAGTGAAGGAGACCCTATTGCTGTGCTTCGTTAACATCATCAATATTCTGAGATTTTTCTCAACATCTGTAATGAAGTTACTTGACAATTGATTGCTTCTTAATTATAGATATGTATAAATTCCAATTTTTGATACTTAGTATGTATCTATTCAAATAGCCAATTAATTTATTTACATATACTGAACAATAAGTTTGTTTTTATCTTATATATGTAATTTTCTTAAGTACTGAGTATAATTTTAAAGCTTTATCTATTATATAAGATAGACTCGATAAATGTTTTATTAAACCAAATAAATATATTCTGTGTGAATTCCTCTTCTTGGAAAGGGATATTTTTACCTTTAGAAAAGTTGCTTCCTATTACAAAATTAATTTTTATACTGATAAAAATCTTTGATAGCCTTCCATGTATAACTTTTCTGGATCAAGGAATCTGAAGATAGTTAGAAATTAGCTACCAGCACTTTCTGGGAATCTTTATCTTAATAATATAGTAACAAATAACCAAGAAGCATTTCATTTTCCAGAGAGAAATAATTACGGAATGAGAATTTTTGTAAATTCATCCTAATGAAATACTAGCAAGGGAAGAGTTTTCAGAAATATGCATGAACAAAGACATCTGAAGAACACCTGGAATAAAAACTTTGCAGAAAGGCACATAGTCCCTTAACAATCTCTGCCTTCAGTGATATATATTCGCCACCCCCACATCTTCCTGATTCAAATTAGAAACTACTGCTCTTTGGCCAGACATTTTATCCAAATGTCTGATGTAAGTAGTGGTTTTATAGAAATCTAAATTAGTTCTTTACTTTTACAGACCCACTGTAGACAAGTGTGGGAAAAAAAATCACAACAGGAGAATCAAGCCCTTATTCTCTATCATGCAGTCTTGCAAAAACAAAGACATGATCAAAGCCTATGGACTCATATCTGTGGTTCCCTTCTATATTCTTTCTTCCGGTCATCAAAGTACTGTGTCCATTCATTTTATGGAATGAAATCATATTGAGAATGCTAAGGCAATAATCATGCTGTTCCTAAGTTCAACCTTCATCTTCCTAAGCCTTCAAATTCTTGAACTCAAACTGGCTCATCATCTAAAGTTGATGATGGATTTATTCCACTCTTCTTTTGACAATTCCAAATGTGTTGTAATTGCTGTTTCTGTATTTGACTCTACCAAATGTTGAAAGAAGTAATAATGAGGGACCTGAGGGCTTCAGTGCTCATTTGGATACTTATGCAGACATTATTTTTATCTGCACCATTATCTACCTGGACACAAAGAAAAAAAATTAGGAGTGGCCAAGCGATGCCAATACTGATTAAAATGCTGCTGTGGCTGAGCCTCTGCCTCTTAGAAGCCACTTCTGTTACTTAAGTGTGAATTGTACATACAGCAGCATCTCACTACTTCAGCAAGAGAACCTGCATTCTAGTGTCTTAATCTCTTCATTTGTAAATTACAACTATGGTTATCTAATTTAAAAAAAAAATAATGTGATTTAAGCTACATAAAAGAAAACATACACTTAAAAGAACCAAAAGAAGAACTTGAATATAGTGGGTACTCACTGAGCATCACTGAAGCTATTATTGTTTTTTGTTAGAGGAAAAATATGCATTGGTGTTGGAGAAAAGTCATTACAGAGTACAATTTGATCAGGGAGAACCCAGCAGGAAAGGCAGCTCCCATCAAATATTTTTTGACATTTTTTGGAAGAGCTTGAGGATGGCTCTGCGGATTTGTTTAGTCTTCACACTATATATGATGGGATTCAGCACAGGGGGGCCAAGGAAATGGAGATTGGACAATAGTGGATGGACATATGGGGGAGCCATATGGAAAAATCTGTGGACGACTGAAAGCACAACCCAGGGAATATAGAAGACGGCCACAGCCCCAATGTGGGAGCCACAAGTGCTGAAGGCCTTGCTTCGTCCCTCTGAGGAGGTAATGTTCAGTACAGAGCGGATGATAAGGATGTAGGAGAGGACGATACATGGTGTATCAACCCCTGTGACCAGAATGAGAACAGCTAGGCCTCCATAACTGTTCATCCTTGAATCAGAACATGCAACCTTAAGCACATCAGGGTGGAAGCAATAAGAATGGGAAAGGACATTGATTTCACAAAATGACAGCCTCTTAATGAGAAAGAGGGATGGACAGAGGCTGATCAACATTCTAAGGACAATTGCTACACCAATCTTTAGTATTCTAGAGTGGGTCAGAATGGTGGCATATCTGAGGGGTCTACATATAGCCACAAAGCGGTCAAAAGCCATGGCCATCAGTACTGAGGATTCCATAAAGCCTGAGCTGTGGAGGAAAAAGAGCTGGATGATACATGCGTCAAGGGTGATTTCACGGACATTCAACCAGAGCACACCGAGGGTTGTGGGCATCGTGGAGAGGGTCAGTCCCAGGTCAGTGGTAGACAGCATGAAGAGAAAATAGTACATGGGCTCATGGAGGCTGGGCTCCAGAATCACCACTATCAAGATCATGCTGTTCCCTAAGAGTGCAACTGTGCTTAGAAGGAAGAAGGGAATAGAGATCCAGATGTAGAAGGCCTCCAGCCCAGGGAAACCTGTGAGGAGGAAGATTGGGAACTCAGATGTGATGTTGCTGAAATGATACATGGTGAGCTGCTGAGGCAGAAGCTACCTTCATTGAGCACCCATACTGCTCAGGACAACCACATTCCAAATCTGACTGTGCCAGAGAGATTGCTCAATGTGTTCTTCTCCCCATCTGTGGAAACAGCCTAAGGGGGGAAAATCCAATAGTCATGGTTTCAGTCATTTGGCTTCTAACACACTTATCACACTCATAATACTGCTTCATCCTAAATCACAAATATTAGTGGAAAGGGATCAGCAGATCTTACTACATTAAGTTGATGAGTAAACCAAAGAAAAAACATGTTGACATCTCGGTACCCTATCTAAAGAGCCCATCCTACTCTCATGGCAAGCTCACTGAGAGTCAGAGACAAGAACCAGGCAAGGTTCCCAAGATTTTCAAAAGAGGGTTGGCATTAAATTCTGAGTTGGGCCTGGCACAGTAGCTTGCATCAGTAATCCCAGTGCTTTGGGAAGCCAAGGTAGGGGATTCCTGAAGACAGGTGGTTAACACCAACCTGGGCAAAATAGGGAGACACTTTCTCTGCTAACAAATAAAATAAAATTAACCTGGCATGGTAGTGTGTGCCTATAATCCTAGCCAGTTTGGAGGCTGAGGCAGGAGAATTGCTTGAGCCCAGAATTTTCAGGCTGCAATGAGACAATAAGCACACACACACACACCCAAATTCTGAGTTATCAGTTATTTCTATTTGCCCAAACAACTGTCTGTCCTACTAGAACAGACCTGGAAAGCAGGAAGTCTACCCATCTGCTTTCTTCTTTCTTGAGATGATTCCCTGCATCCTGGAACTGCAGCAGCTCCTCACTTGCTCTAGAGTACTGCGCTTCCCAACACACACAGGTGGGAAGAGAAGATACAGGTAATCCTCAGACAAGAGCTTTATATTGAATCCCAAGGAGCCTTGTTTATTTCCTCGAATCCATGGGGGATAGAAAAGACTTTGAGAAAAAGAATTTAAAGTATTTTTGGCCAACTAGGCCAGAGATTATTATGTGAGTAATGTTTCCTCAGATAAAGCCCTAGGGTTTCCCCAACGGCATAGATCCCCTGAACCAGAGACATGTTCCAGGCAGATCTTTTAGAAAGTAAAGAATATTAAGACTTTGTGGAAAAAAAAAAATGCTCAAGAGAGCAGGGAACGATCTTGCAATCTTTAATGAAATTCAGAGAACCCTATCTGATTCTGATTATGATTAGCCACTGCTTCTCTTATTTGCCTCCCTATGAAGGTGATTGTTTAAAGCCACATTCTATTCACATAATTTCGAAGAAAAAAATATTTGGTAAGGGAGTTGTGTGTACTTAAGGTTTTATACATATCCAGTGGGGATTTATGGTGATAATTATTAAAATGACAATAAAAGAATAGAATCTGGCTGATATCACATATAATGGATGGAATTTTAAAACTCAGGTAGAAGCCTATTATCAGAAAAAATTTAGAAAATGTCACAAGATATTGCTAATTTCTCTCCTTAGTCACCTTTTAGCTAATGAGGTGGTGGCAATAGGTATACAGATCAAAACAAATAGTAATCTATTATTTGTGTCCAAAAACCTTAGCTATAGACTCTCGTCCTCACGTAGGTATGATTTGGAGACAAGATCTTGAACTTCTAGCTTATACCATGATGAGATGAGAGACAAGGAGTACTTGAAAGAAAGGATGAACTTTTTTTACTTTATTTTATTTTTTAATAATATAAATTCTGGTAGAACAGTAAATAGCTATTATTTAGAACAGTAAATAGCTACAACCTTATTTGATAATGAAACTATTGATAAATACATTGAAATATCACATTATATCTCATAAATATGTACAATTATTATTTGTACAAACATATAAGTTAAAAATGAAAAAAAAATTATGCTATGTGCCTGTATTAGTTTCCTAGAACTTTCTTTAAATTTACCATAAACTTTGTGATTTAAATCAAATTATATTTATTCATTCAATTCTGGACGTCAGAGTCTGGAACCAAGGCATCATTGAGGCCACAATCTGTGTACAGGCTGTAGTGGAGAATCTTCTCTTGCCTCTTCCAGCTTCTGATGGCTCTGGGAGTTTACTAAGAAAGAAGCTTACTCTTCAAAAATCATACTGAGAAGCTATTCCCTCTGAGTCTGGTCACAGGATGCCTGTCATCACCACTTCTACTTAACTTTATATCAGATATCATCAGAAGAGCAGTAAGGCAAAAAGTAAAAGACTTCAGCAGTGTAAAGGAAAAGAAAACTGAGGTTATTCATGGGTGATGTGGCTGAACATTTACATAATCAGAAAGAACAAAGAGGTATAGAATTAGATAAAATAATTGATGTGAATCAATAAATGATTACTAGTAGTTAGTAAAATGAAGCAAGATAACTGGATACAAAAACAGTATTGAATATTGGTTGTGTTTCTGTAAACCAAAAACAACTAGTTAGGAAATAATGTTCTAGCATGATATCATTTAAAATATCAGAAATCGGCTCGGCGCCTATAGCTCAACTGGCTAAGGCGCCAGCCACGTACACCTAAGGTGGCAGGTTCGAATCCCCAGCCCGGACCCGCCAAACAACAATGACGGCTGCAACCAAAAAATAGCCAGGCGTTGTGGCAGGCGCCTGTGGTCCCAGCTACTTGGGAGGTGGAGGCAAGAG
>CAUYTI010019036.1:0-24732 GCA_963575145.1 Galago senegalensis | reverse complement strand
TAGGCGCCTGCCACAACGCCCGGCTATTTTTTTGGTTGCAGCCGTCATTGTTGTTTGGCGGGTCCGGGCTGGGGATTCGAACCCGCCACCTTAGGTATAGGTGGCTGGCGCCTTAGCCGGTTGAGCTATAGGCGCCGAGCCTAGGAATCAGAAAGATTTAAGAAACATAAAGAGATTTGCCTATGGCATCAGAAGCCTTAAGTTAGAATTCCATGGTATGATTTAGTCACAGAGAGATAGGAGAATTTTTCATTATCATAGTTTTAGAAAATTATCCATACAAAATAGATATAAATGAGGCATATTGTACCAGCACTTTCCAGACTGATAGTGTTCATTAAAAAGTATTCTATAGTTTTTGTAGACTTGTAGAGAAATAGAGAAATGACTTATAATTTATTCTTGTCTACAATTGCAATGCATGTTACCATTTTAGATGCTCTTTTTCTGCAGGAAATAACTGTTTGATTTTAAATGTATTTACTGTGCATGTAATCATTTTTTAAGCTCACCTATATAGCATTGAAAATCAATTTTAGGAAACAATGACTTAAGCAAAAAAGTCTAATATGTTAAGTGCTTTGGTGATAGATTTTAAATAAGCTTCAGCCTAACATGTTAGAACTTTAAAGCCAAATTCTTAAGTTTTAAACAATGAGATGATAATGGTGATAAATAGCAAACATTTAGAGTTTAAATACCCTTCTATTCATTCAACAGATATTAATTGTGAGCCTATATCATGTTAGGTACAGAATTTTACACCAGTTGAGAATTTTAAAGTTCCCACAAACTAAGGACATGACTCATTTTTCTGTAGCCATGGTAATAAGCAGCCAATAGAATCAATTTTAGAAGTCTTCAATAGATTACCAAACAATGGCAGCTCCACTGTGCAAAGCCAATCAGGAGCAGACTCATCCCAGTAAACCCATTTCTGAGTGCTAAACAAGCAACAGACTCATCTGAGCAACCTTTTTTCAACAGATGATATCAACCTCCAAACACTACCAATCTGTGAACTCCAGACTTCCTGACAATGCTACAGGAGAACAGCAGTTTTCCCAGCTGAGAAACTATGCTTCACCAGCACATATCTCCCCTTTATGCTAAGAAGCAGTAAGTCCATTTTTCAGTCACTGAATGATGAATAGAGTGGCCGTGTTTCAGAAGTCTGCTCTCACAAATTGGTCAGCCTAACCTCCCTGCCTTCTTTTGTTCCTGTTGACTTTTTATTTTGAAAGATTTCTAACCAACAGGAAAATTAAAATAATACTACAATGAACAGTTATAAATCTTTCACCTAAAATCACCTATTGCTAACATTTTGGCATATTTGTTCGTCCTCTCAAAAAATTTATAAACACACATGTATCTTTATACCTATTTTCTTTAAACAGCAACAGCTTTACGTGTGCCAGGCATACTTACATGTATTAATATTACATCATTTAAACCTCTTAAGGACCCTACAACTTACTATCATTATGTCTGTCCCTCTGTATCTTGAAGATGTATTTCTTATAGTAAGTGAAATTCTTTCTTTATTAACTTTCACACACTGGACTTAGTTTCGTCCCCTGGAACTAGATGATAATCCTTCTTTTACATGACAGGTCTTCAAACCATGAAGAAACTTTACTTTTAAAAGTTTGATTATGTTTTATTTTTGCTAAATAACATCTGCTTTTAAAACATCTTACTGAGCTACCAATTACATAGCATAAAATTCAATTATTTTAAGTGTACAATTCACTGATTTTTAGTAAATTCACAGGGCTGTACAACCATCATCACAAACCAGTTTTAGAACATTTTCATCTTTTCAAAAAAATGCCTTGTGCCAATTTATAGTTAGTACCCTTTCCTAGCCTAAGACGATTAGTAATCTACTTAAAGAAAAATGTTCTTCCTCTAATCTTCAAGGTTAAGGATTCCACATTTCTTAGCATCGGGGTCTAAAGGTAAATGGCATATTCTTAGAAAGACTTTCCCAATTATTACCACTTTCGATCCTCACTTAAATCAGAGGAGTTCAGCAATTATTTGGTTTATAGATTAAGGTCTGGCCCAATTAAGTTTTCATTTTAAAAAAGTTCCAAAACTTTTAACAAACAAACAAAAGGAATAAAATCCCATTAAGTGTTGAAAAGTCTAAACATTTAGCCCTTTAGCAAAAAATACATCCTTGAAACAACAGATCAACTAAGCAATACTTTTGTGGACTAGGAAGAGTTCAACCAGCTTTCAAGATGGCTTTGAAATATAACTCATCCATAAGAATATCGTGAGAAATAATGTTTGACCATCTTATTCATTTTTACTGTCATGGCATTACCTTATTGAAAGGAAAATTATTTTACACCGATACAAACTGTGAACTCATCCAAGTCCCTGGTAACTATAGATTCCAGAATTTTTCTTGTAACATGATGTAAAATTCATACAGTGTAATGATCAGCTTCTCCTCTCTTCCACTATTTTTTAAAATGAAGCAAACTCATGCAAAAATTATAATTTAAGTACACTTCTTTAAATAGCATTCTAGGAAAACCACCTGGCAACAGTTAACACCACTACTGTACATAATCTCTCTCCTAATGTATTTGCAGGATTTAATTTGTCATCCAAAATAATGGTTTTAGTCTGAGAGGCTATAATAATGAGTAAATAAAACTAGAAAACAGTGCAAAGTTGTTAATAGAAATTAAGCAGCTTAAAATTAATTGTGTAAATATTAATGACTACCAATAGAAAAATACATAATATGTTCCATAATATGTTGTACTACATAATATATTCCATTTGTTCCTTCACCAGTGCTTTGGCTTTACTCAGGAAGTGTACAAGACAACTACCCTACTAGAATATGTAAACTGGACAACGATCAGTTACTTTGGTTCTGAGAAAATTAAGAAAATGTTTACCTCTAGACTCAATAATACTGTATTCCTCAAATCAAAATGGAATTTAGTATGCCCAGAAGACAAGCATTTTCAGTTTGTCCTCTAGAATATGGATATAAAAGTCCTGACACAGAAAGATATTAAGACATAATTATATATAACATTCTACTGAGAATAAACATATAGCATATGTTGAACAATCTTTTGGTTTTACTTCAGATCATAGTCTACAACTTAAACAATCTGGCATGTATAAATAACCTTTTATAGATGTTTACATACACTATCAGCAAAACTCATACACTAATTTTTAAATTATACTATAAGAAGCTTACTCTGTACTTCCAAGAAGCTTATAATGAACATGTGAAGTCCTCTAAGTATATCAAAAATACAAACAAAAACACATCTATATGTCTATCAACTACTAACCTATATATAATTAAGTATTATCATAGGTGCCAGCTCTGTGAAGGCAAACAGAAAGTAACAGTAATTACTATCAATAAAACAGTAGTTAAGACGCTGGCTTAAAACAATTCTATAACTTTCAAATTCCTTTGTTTATTATAAAAATGTTTGAAATCTGGTTTCTGTCTTTGGTTCTGGCCTTATGTCTAACCATGCACCTCTGTTCCTGTTAAACCACCTATAGATAGCTAAACACACAATAGATTTCATATTTTCTCACCTTTATATATAATGTTTTCTCTGTCAAATAAGCTGTTATTTTGTGTTCCTTTAGAGATATGGTCTCATTCTGTCACTCAGACTACAGTGCAGAGAGACATTATCATAGCTCCCTGCTGCCTCCACATCCTGGGCCCAACTGACCCTCCTGCCCAGCTTCCAAGTAGCTGGGCACATTGTGCCATTGCCAGCTAATTTTGGGGGGGAGGGTGTGTAGAAGGAAGTTTCCTTATGCTGCCAGGCTGGTCTTAAACTTCTGGACTCAAGCAATCCTCCTACTTTGGCCTCCAAAGTGCTGGGATAAAGCCCAGCCACACTTTATCTCTTCTTTAGATCAGCCAGTGCCTTCAAAACTAAGTTCAAGAAGTAGTACCCTTGGGAAATTTTCCCTAATCCTATTCAATTTAGATACTCTTCTATGGCATTTTGCATCAATGGCTCTAACTAACTCTTCACTTCATAGCATATTCATTCCCACTGCCAAGAAACTTCAGCCTTGCCCTTTAACTCTTGAGCTCAGTCATGTTTTATTCTTTGGCCAATGGTATGTTAGCAAGCAGAGGCTAAGAAATACTAAGCTTTTCAACTTGTGCTCCTGTGCCACTGTCTTAGAAATACGCCCAGACCAATCTGCTGCAAGTTAAGAGACACACGAAATAGAGCTATGTCACCCCCACTGGAGTCATCCTAGATTAGCTGACAGTCAAATGACCCTCAGACAGATGACAGAGCCCAGCTGAGATGGGTGGAGCTACCCAATTTACCCTCCGAAACACAGAAGCCTATACATTGATGGCAAACTACGGAGATTTTATGGTTTTTTATTTTGCAGCATCATGGCAATAAATAACAGAGATCCCCCTTCTAGATAGCACTCTGCTCACACTCTCATCATAGTGTATACTATATGACATAGTACCTTTTTATTAACAAATTTGTCTCTGTTCTCTCCTAGATTTTAAAAGAGAGCATGTCCTGTTAATATTTGTATTCTCAACATCTAACAGAATGCCAGTTGTACACAGGCACTCAATCAATATATGTTTATAGAAGGAAGGAAGAAAGGAGAGAGGGATAGATTAATTCATCTCCCATCTGATTGCACTGTGATGGCAGATCATAAGTAGTCTTTCTGTGATGTAAAAGTTCAATGGGCATACACACTAGATCCTGGTAGAGAGGATTAAGATTGTAGGCATATACGTAGCTGCCTATTAGATGAGAACCAATTCATGAGACTTGTGAACATAGTGTTAACAAGAAAGAGGCAATTAACTGGACCACTTTTGGCCAAAAATACAGGGTAACATTAGGTTATGCGGAAAAAGATACTAGGGCAGAGAATCAAAGGCTGTATTCTGAAAAATCTTAACATTTTCATATGTGGAAGTAATAGGCAGAACTTTAAAGATACAAAAGGAAGAGGGTCCTCATTTCTCCTTTTCTCCTATACTTCCATACACACATTCCATATCTTACTGCTTTTGTAAAGGCCTTTGTTTCTGCCTAGAAAGCTTGACCCTACCTCCTCAACAGGCAATCACCTTTCATTACCATTTAATGCCATTGTATCTTTCTAAGGACTTGATCAAATATCTTCCCCTTTCTGAAATCTTCTATAGACTCTTATCCCAAGAAAAACTGATTATATTGTCAGAATTTTGTACAAGGATATTCATAGCATAAGATTATTACGTTATTGGTAACTGAGTGATGGTAGAAACATTTTCTTTTTCATCTTTATATCCCCTAAGCCCAGCACATGGTGTGAACTAAACAAATGTGCTAAATGAAATAATAACATAAAGAAAAAAATGTCCAAAATTTCATTAAGCTTGCCATGAATTTGGGAACAGGAAAAATTATTTAAAAAGACACCAGATTAATGATAGATTTTTTTAAAGGCAGTAGATATAAAAAAGAAAAGAAAAGAAACCAATGAATCTGAAGGATATAAGATTTAGAATGAAAAAAACAAGATTTAGAATCAGTGTAATAATAAGAGATAAGGAAAATCATAATTAGAAAATGATATTTAAAGTACACACTGAGGATTTACTGTTTATTAGACACTGCTGAATTGACTTAAATGTCAGAACAGCTCTATAAGGTAGGTACTATTGTTATTTCCATTTCTAGGCTTGAAGAGATTAATCAGATTACCCAAAGTCACATATGAACATCACTACAAAAATTCTGGGACAGACTATGTATGGCCCATTGTTTCATTCCCAAGAAATGCAGTCAAAAATGGTGTCCTGTCTGATTCACCTAAGCAAGTTTCAACTTGCTCAGTTTATTCGTGTTACTGGGAGAGCCACATTTGTCTCTGTCTGCACAGCACTGAGTTGGCATCAGCTATGGAGCTGGGAAGAGAGCTCTTTCACACAATGATTTTCTATGATTTTAAAAGTGGGTTAAATTAATCTCAAAGTCTTGAGCATTACAGCGTGCTTTCGCTGACCTTTCTCCTTCCCCATGTTATAATTTTTTGGTGGTTTCAAGAACTTAGAAGAGGCCATACTTCAGTGAAAGACGAGGAGAGAAGTGAGCATCCAGCAATCACAGTGAGTGAGGAAAACACTGCTGCTGTGGAAAAATGGTTAGGGAAAATAACTGAGTAACATTTAAGGACATTTAAGCCACGCTGTGTATTGGATAGCAGGGTCCAAAATCCTACACGATTATCTTTGAGTCAGGAAGTTTAATCCTGATGGGTGCCTCACACTTTGACAAATGCGCTTGTATGAAGAAATGCTGGTCACATCTGTCAGAGGCAAGTCTAGATGTATTTCTGACATCATTACTGGTGATGAAACTTGGATTTACCAGTTTGATCCAGAGAATAAGCACCAGTCAGTTGATAGTGTTGACTTTTCCTGATGAAGATCTACAAATAAAAGTGAAGCTGAAACTGCCCTTACATTCTGATGAAGGGATAACAAGGGGAGAATGAGAGTAAGGGCCCCAAAACTTGTGAAGACACAGGCCTAGCTATAATAATGATAAAGAGCAAACTGTGGGAAGGAACACATTTAGCTAAAATAATTTTAATTATCAGTCACTATTTGCTTGTTTGCTTGATAATAGTCTCTCTCCTCTGTTCACTTCTCCACAATGGTCATAGCTAGTAGTTGTAAAGATTCTTAACTCTTCTCTGTAAATAACATCACCTGTTTAGAACCTATGGGTAGTTTTTGAGATACCTTCTATGTCCTGCATTCCAGTGGAATGACTGACTCACCCAGGCCAAGAAACTGACTCAACTGGTCTTAAACTACACACTCAACAAACTGCATTCCAGTGGATTGGCTAACCCACCCAGATAGATGCCTATACCAAAGGACTAATGATTCTGCCCTGAAATTAGCCAATTAGTAGACCCAGACCACCTAATCCTGTGCCTACCACTATATCTTTAAAAACCCTATTTTCCCAATTCTCAGGGAGTCAGATTTGAGAAATTACTCTCATCTCCCCACTTAGCACTATTTGGAGTAAATCTTTCTCTGCTATAAACCCTGTTGTCTCTGGATATTGGTTTTCCCTTGGACAGTAAGCAGATGAATCTGGCTGGGCAAAACAAATTGTGGCAACTTTCTCCAAAAGCAGTCACGTTGCAACTGTTCCTAGGAAGGAACAAAGGACTGTTAGGGCTCAGTGGTACACAGCAGTTTGCCTACCAAAGTTTTTGGGATGTTTCAAGTATGGTGGCCAAACATAGAACTATGGGGGACCATCTTGAATCCTGATAATGCATCTGCTCACATAGCAAACATCACCATTCAGTTCCTGGAGTCCATAGAGTTTAAATTTATGATGTATCTACCCTAAAGTCCTGACTTTGTCCCATGTGATTACTTTCTATTAAAAATCCTGTGCACAAGAGAAGGTTCTCTAGCCCAGAAGAAGCTGTTCACACCTACAAAGCTGAGCTTACAGCACTTGAAAAAGATGAGTGGAAAGCATGTTTTTAAAAGTTGACAAGAATGCAAAATGCATAGAATGCCGTGGTGATTGTTTTGAAAAAATGCAACAATCAAAATGATTACTAATTTTTGTGTTTCTCAAAACTTTCATCATGTCCCTCATTTTTAATGAGTAGCAGAAATGGAATTCCAACTCCTACCAGTATAACTGCAAACTCGCAAATTCAAACCCTTGACTACTCTACAATATTATATTTCATAGAAAATGAAGTCACTTTATATATAACTTATTTCATTTTCTCCCACAGTAAAAAAATAAAGTAAAGTAAAGTTAAAAGACTATGTAACTAGGTTGGCTTTAGTAGGGAGCTGGTAACACCCTGACACAATTACAAAGGACCTTATAGCTAAGTGTGAAACACGCAGAAATGCAAACCAATATACAAAGGAGACAAGAGTTAAGTTTACAAGATTAAGAAAAAAATAAAGAATTGGAACATCAAATTTTTTGTGTGTCAATAACCAGAAAAGGAATCTACTAAAAGGGCGAACAATTTTTTTCCAAGTGAAATGCAAATAATTGGCTTCCTTTCTATTCATTCAAATAGTTGAGTTTACAACATGAAACTCAACTAAAATCCCAAGAATTATAAATATTAAAACTATAATCCATGGTGTCTTTATGCATAAATCACATAGAAATTCCTGGGGTTCTAAGATAATGTTCTCAAATCATTACTAAACAATACGAAAATTTCTCCAAAGTAAAATTTGGTAAAAGTAAACTGCATAAATATTAGAACAATACTATAGAGTTAATCTCAACAAAGTAGATGTATTATAAAACAGATATGACAGAGATTAAAATTGATGGCTGGCAATAGGTTTATTAGGTATGTAACTATTATTTATATTCGGAGTAAAATTTTCCTTGCAGCATAAAGATGCCAATATCATTCATATACCATATACAGATGCTCTAATAAAAAAAGAAAAATTCCAAAGGATTCTCAGCTCTGGACTTTCCCAAATCAAGGATCTCTAATTCCTCAAGTTCCTACAGGAGTAAGAATGAAAGCTTCTTTTATTATGAACAAATTTCCTATCTCATGCCCCTTGTATCTCTTCTGAGCCTTTACAAAAACAATGCTTTCAGGCAGTTCTACCAGGGAAAAGGAAAAGTGTGATGCTCTCTGCCCTGGGACTCAGAAGTTTCTAGGATTCAAACAAGTATAAACAATTTGACTTCTTGAGTATTGGTAAGGAACTAGAATATTAGATCTGGGTTCTCTTAGCTGCAGGAGTTCCTCCTATCCCCACATTCCAAAGATTTTTTAAAAACCTATGAAATCATGTTTAGGTGATTATCCAAATATATCTTTCACAGATGGATAATTCAAAATAATATTTAACCTTTCAATTAAGTTCATTTAAGTTAGTCATAATGCACTGAATTCTTTACTAAATTCGCAGAGCTCATTTCCATTTAACAGATGTTATTTAAAACTCTGTAAGAAAATTGAGAGATTCCATTTTAAAAAAATGAAAAGAGAAAAATAAAGAACAAGGAAATTGTTTTTTCTACATATATAAGTTTTAACTTTAAAAAAGAAAATGCAAAATTAGGCTCATGCCTGTAATCCCAGCACTTTGCAAGGCCAAAGTAGGATGACTGCTTGAGGCCAGCCTGATCAAAAGCAACCCCCATCTCTACTAAAAACAGGAAAATTACTCAGGCATGGTATCATGCCTGTAGTCCCAGCTACTGGGAAGGCCGAAGCAGGAGGATCACTTGAGCCCAGGAGTTTCAGGTTGCAGTGAGATGAAGCCACTGCACTCTAGCCTAGGTGACAGAATGAGACTCTATCACAAAGAAAATAAAAAAGTGGGCTTGGTGAGTTGCCTGTAATCCTAGCCCTCTGGAAGTCCAAGGAGGGTGGATTGCTTGAGCTCAGGAGTTGGCGATCAGCCTAGAGCCTTTTTTCTACTAAAAATAAAAAAATCAGTTGCATGTTGCGGCAGGTGCCTATAGTCCCAGCTACTTGGGAGACTGAGGCAAGACGATCACTTGAGCCCAAGAGTTTGAGGCTGCTGTGAACTATGATGCCATGGCATTCTACCTAGGGCCAAAGGGTGAGACTCTGTCTCAAGAAAAATAAGGAAGGGAAGAAAGGAGAGGAAGGAAGGGAAGAAAGGGGAGGAAGGAAGGAAAGGAAGGGAAGGAAGGGAAGAAGGAAGGAAGGAAAGGAGGGAGGAAAAATGAAAAATTAATGTTTATTACAACTACATTTTCACATAGGTATTATTTTTATTATGCTATTAAAATGAGACAACCAGCAATAATTCCAGAAATGGGGGGTTGGGGCAGGGAACCAAAAAGGGAGTAGAAAAATAATAAAGCAATCTATAGCACTTTTAGTACATAAGAATAAAATGTAACAGAAAAACACTGATTCAATTTAGTATACTACTTCAAGTTTATTAAAAATCAAACCTACTTTATATAGTTAAAACCCTTACACACTTTCTTTCTAAAAATACTGACATTGTTTCATAGCATCTTGGAGAAAAAAAGTTTTTTATGAAATACTGATGTTTAAAATGTCTCTTTTAACTTATTTGCTAAGAAAACAAAACTATGGACTTCGAAAGGGCACTAAATCCAACAATCATTGATTTTATTTTGTTAACTAACTTGATCCTAATGACTTGAAACAAAGTTGAGTCCTAAGACTAAATCACCTCATAGATCATTAAAATAGCACATACAGAAGAGTTTCTTCAATCCCTATAAAATAATTTTTGTTTCTAATTTCTTTTAAAAGGAAACAAATTGGGAATACTGAAGTGGATTTCTATTAGGAGATTTATTTAGCCCTATTTTTAATTTGAGTTTCCTGATTAAAAACGTCCACCATATGCATACACATATATCTTCATTTAATATAAATTTAATTCATGTTAACAATATTCACTGAATCGCTAAGATGAAAGTTCTCTCTTAAAGGCTGAGGAATCCAAACATAAGTAATACATAGTCCTTAAGAACTCCAAAAACAGTATATGCACATTGGTGAATTAGCATAATATAAACAAATATTCCCTTTTTCAGTCAGTCTAACATAATATTGTACTACTCCAATACAAATAATTATAAAATTTTAAAGATGTGAATTTTAAATTGTAAAACTGTATAATTTTTAAAGTGCATTATAAAATTATACTACTCTAATTACAAATAAAGATATTGTCTACATTTTTAAAAAATATATGAAGCACCCTAACAGACTGGGAGAAAAAAAAAAACTATTGGTATAATTCAGAGGTCAGCAAACATTTTCCAGAGAAAATCAGATAGCAAAATAAACATTTTCACTTTTGTTGGCCATAAGATCTTTATTGTAACTATTCAACCATCATTGTAGCACCAAAGCAGCCATTTACAATCCCCAAATGAGCATGGCTATGTTCTAGTAAATACATAAATACATTCTGGTCACCGAAATTTGAATATCACATGAGTTACAACTTATGAAATATTACTCTTTTTTTGATTTTTCCCAATCACTTAAAAATCTAAAATACATTCTTGGTCACATGGGCTGTATAAAAACTGGGAGCTATGCAATAAAAAAGCCATAGTTTGTCAAGCTCTCTATCATCAAACATCAATATCAAATAATACATAAATTAGAACTGACTCTAGTAGCTGGCCATAATTGCTGCTGCTGTTCAGCAAGGGGAGAATATGTTAAAATAATCAAAAATTTCTTCAAAGAAGAAGGATTTGAATTAGGGCTTGAGATGATCTAAGGATGGTAACAACTCATTTATTTTAGTTATTATCAGTTAGTATATGCAAGAAAATTGTTTAACTGTAAAAACATAATAACTTGTCAAAATATTTTTTTAAAAAGTACAATTAAGCTTCATCCTCTTATTTAAGCTGTAATATATAGCTAATTTTTGAAATATTGAATTCATACTCATGTTTAAAATAATTACAAAACCAAGTACTGAAAAGTATCCCATCAAAAAAGATATATAAAAATCGTAATATTCCAGTACCTCAGCATATGACCTTATTTGGAAATAGAGTCTTTATAGAGGTAATACATTTAGACAATGTCATTAGGGTACACTAATCCAATAAGACAGGTATATCTATAAAAAGGGGAAATTTGCCCTGAGAGACAGACATAGAGGGAAGACAACATAAAGACAGGGAGAAGACAGTGATGTGACTGGGGTAATACATCTAAAAGCCAAGAAACTCTAGGCTTCACAATTGCTAGCAAACGTGAAGAGCTACAAGAGACAAAAAAGGATTCTCCCATACAACCTTCAGAGAACATGACCCTTGATCCTTGATGTCTAGTTGCCTAAGCTACACACAGTAAGTTTCTGTTCTTTTATGCAACCCACTTTTCCATACTTTGTTACAGAAACCCTAGTAAACCAATACATAAACATATCAAAGTTTCAAGAATGTTTTTCACTTTGTAAGTCTATCACTACAGTATACAAATAACACCTGCCATCCTTTAAAGAATAGATAAAATATTAAGTACAAAAAAATGGACTACACATTAAAAGTTAATTGTCTTGTTAAAATTAAACTGACTTTATATATGATATGGATACCCAAAAATTCATTCTTTGTCTTTTTTCTCCTAAACTTGAAACCAAATATTCTTTGGTGCAGTGAATGGTTAACAGAAGGAAAGCCATGTTTCACCTATTTTGTTGCCTCTTGGTGTCAAGTGAAAAATTCCTGAATGAAGTACATGAGTTAACTCAACTAGGGGACCCTAGTGTCCTCAATGTTCATTTATTATCTCTGTTCATTAAGCCTCATGTGCTCCTGAGTAATCAAAGTAATGACCACTAACTAAGACCACCTTCTTTACAAATGCAAGGAACAGCCTGGCATGATGGTTCATGCCTGTAATCCCAGCACTGTGGAAGGCTGAGGAGGAAAAACTGCTTGAGTTCAGGAGTTTGAGAATTATCTGAGCAAGAGTGAGACACCAACTCCTAAAAAAAATGGAAATACCCAGCCAGTGAGCGCCTGTAAGCCCTGCGGCTTCCGGAGGCTGAGGCAGCGGGATGCCCAGTCTGAGGCTGCAGTGAGCTATGATGCCATTGCACTGTGCTCAGGGAATAGGGTGGGACTCAGTCTCAACAATAACAACAAAAACAAACAAACAAAAAACGAATGCAAGGAACATTAAAAAACCAGAAAATTCACATTATTTTTTTTCTTTTTCATGATGAAACTTTACATTAGAGAATAAAAGAAACAATATTTTTCTGAAATCAAGTAAGAGCACACTTAATTAACCCAAGA
Source organism: Galago senegalensis (assembly GCA_963575145.1). Classification (NCBI taxonomy): domain Eukaryota; kingdom Metazoa; phylum Chordata; class Mammalia; order Primates; family Galagidae; genus Galago; species Galago senegalensis. The sequence continues at coordinate 11,857 of CAUYTI010019036.1, read as the reverse complement.
ATTCCTTCCTTCAGTGGTTAATGCTTAAACAGTTTCGTTAGAAGGTTTGTGAATGGTTTAAATGACAGCATAGCTTCACATCATTAGAAGGAAGAAAAATGAGTAATTGAGGCATTATACTAGATCAAAGACACTTAGTAAAAAATAAAATCAGCAATATCAAGGCTACTAAAGATTTGGTAGATTGCCTTTTTTGTTTTTTTAAGAGAGTATACAAATCATATATTTAACTAAGAATGAAACAATGCAGGATATTATAAGACTAGTAAGAAAAACACAAATGATAAGGTATTTTGTTACCTTTATTCTATGTATTGAGAGAACATCACTGAAAATATGAATTTACTTAAGTATGTTAAACAGAACTTACTCAATTTGAGTTTCTTTACAATCTACCTAGAACAGGGGTCCTCAAACTTTTTAAACAGGGGGCCTCACACCGTTGGAGGGCTGGGCTGCAGGCCCCGGGACAAGTTGGTTGCTAAGCAGGACAGGCAGCGGCAGCAAAAACACCTGGCAGTCCAGATAAATATCCTAGGTGGGCTGCATGTGGCCTGCAGGCCGTAGTTTTGAGGATGCATGACCTAGAAGAAGTTAATTGATTTAAACCATATTTAGCTGTTACAACTTCCTCATTTTGTTTTCCCTCCTCAGGACTCCAATTTATACAAACACTTTATCTGGAATCTTTTGTAATCTTTTTTCTGCAAAATACTATGTTCTATAATGTGTAGAACTAAAACAAGGTAGTAAATTATACACAAAGCCATTAACCATATTTTCAAGACTACAATGACATATAATGTTCTAAGATTAGAAAAATTCGTTCAGTCAAAAATTACTTAGAGTTGGAGAAATGTATAAAAAGATATTTTTGGTACCAAGTTGGGAAATGCATAGAAAGCACAAATTTGCAAACACAGATACCACAGATTTTTAAAGTATAAGTTGAGACTTCTACAATCAATCAATTAAACATAGTTTTAACAATATTACCCTAAGAAATGCAAAGAGGGTACCTCAACCTGAGTCTGAATGTCACAAACACAACACAATCAATATTCATCAGTGACTGACACAGTGTGACCCATAACCCAAAATATCCATTATCACGTATAACCATACAGCCCCTAGGATAAACTACATAATTTTCAAAACACAAGGCAATGATATCAGAATGCCATGAAGGTTTTCAGGTTGTGTTCCTGACAAGGGAAATATATGCATGCTGTTCTGGAGAGGGAAGAAGATGAAATCTACAGAAATACGTAGGTTCTCAAATCTTCCTTTCAGACAGCATGGATACAAAAAGATTCTTACATTAGAAAAGTACCATTTTCAAATAGTGCAAAGTGTCCATTTTCTTGCTTCTCTTCCTGTTCTGATTTATGATTTCAGGGACACTTACAATGACCGGGCACATGTACCTGGTACATTCTTGCCCTGTGCTGTGAAAATTTGGGGAGTGGGCTTCCTCAAAACCTGGATCAGATTATGGCTCAAGTAAAATCTCATTTCCAGCACAGAGAGGTTACTGAAATAATAGTGTGTGCTTGCAAATTTTGAGATTGAAAACATTAAGAACCACTGACCCTAGATTAAAAAAAAAAAAAAAAGAAAAAACAGAACATCTTTCCTGTTTAAGATGATTTCCAGTAAAAGAAAGTCCAAAGCTGTATTACTGTTTACATTAAAAGTTTCCATTTTCAATTTATTTGTATTTCATCTATTTTTAAAAAATATTTTGAGTAGGGAGATTAGCATAGAATTTTGCCCAAATTTTCAAAGACATCCAAATCTGATCTCTTAAAATATGAGCTGACAAGTTTGTTGCATATATCTCTGAACCCAGATTTGTGCATTTCATTGTCACCTAGATAGCCAAATATAAATTTCAAGGCAGCTTATCAAGCATGGTAACTTAAAACTTGCACTAAACTCAAAAGTGTTCAAGAAGTAAATATCCACTGGGAAAAAAATTCTGATTTACAGGGTGGCCCATTTAAAACAGTTCCCATTTAATAATGTGGCTGTGTACAGGGCCTCTTTTAAATGGGCCACCCTGTATGAAGCTTAAGTCCAAGATAAAAAATGTCCTCCCTTGAGAATTTTTAAAAACCAAAAACACTGTAGGTTTAGTGGTTATTTTTAAAGTTTTAGATGGTTTCTTTGGACTCCTTTAGAACTGAAAAAAGATGGATACACATTTAAAAAATGAAATGTTACAACCACACATCTGTAATGGGAACCAGTGCCAGTGGATATTTTTAAAGCAAATTAAAACGGTCAAATTTTTTTTAACTTAGGCAAATAGCCGCTATACACACAGTGCACAGTAACTACTTTTCAGCAAAAGTTCAGTAGAAATTTCATAATGAAGATTTATAAGATGTTCTGTAATTGATAATTAAAGGTTCCCTAAAAAAGATATGAATGATAGCATCAGAGATGTAAGGAGGTAAACATACTGAACATGTCTGTTCTCTTAAGGGGCGAGAATTTAGAATAAAAGATATACAATAGTCATCACAAAGGGAAATTAAAGTGAAATAGGCAAGGAGCAGTTTTACTGTATCTTTTCTGTACTGACTTCCAAATGTTTTTGTAAGATTCCATAATAATTTCTAATTTTTCAACACCTCTGTAATTCAGTTCCTTCTTTAAAAAGGAGGAAGAGAGATTATGAGGAGAGAAAAAAGAAAAAGTCTGCCTAAGAAAGATTGCATTGCTAAAAGAGATAACTCTAAAACTTCATTTCCATTATTGTCTGTGGTTTTCCCTTCAAAAAATTATTTTTACTTAGTGACAATAAAAATAACAAATATTAATAATGTCAACATAATCTCTGTGCCAAGTACTCTTCACAGGCACTCAACACCATTAAATGATCACCATACCAATATCATTAGGTACTGTTACTTTGACTTGGCTGATAGGGGAAATAAAGCAAGCCCTAAGAGATTAAGTATTTTCTCAAAGGAACAAATACAGTAAAATTACTTGTGATTCAAACTAAGACTCCGATTCCAAGTCAGTGCTAGTGCTCCATGTATGTACTGGTAATTTTGTATGTTGTTTGTGTATCTCTTCTTTCTTTTTTCTTTTTTGGACAGGGTCTTGTCTGTTTCCTAGCTAAAGTGCAGTGGTATCATATGTATCACAACTAACCACAACCTCAAATTCCTAGACAGGAGCAATCCTCCTGCCTCAGCCTTTCAAGTAGCTGGGACTACAGGAGCATACCACCACATTAATTTTTCTATTTTCTGTAGAGACAGGGTCTCACTCATGCGCAGGTTGGTCTCCAACTCCCATCAACAAGTGATCCTCCTGCCTCAGTCTCCCAAAGTTTTAGGATTGCAGGCATGAACCAGTGCACCTGGTTCTTTTTTTCTTAATCTAGCTAGGGAATTATCAATTTCCTATGTTTTCAAAGAAGGAGCTTATATTTTCATTGACTTTTCTGTTTTCTATCTTACTGATTGCTACACTTAATTTTTTTTTAATTTTTTTTTTTTTTACTTATTTTGGTTCAAGCTTACTTTTTCTGTCTTCTTAAGAGGTAGAAGAAATGCTGATTTTCAACCTTTTTCTTTTCTTTTCTAATGGAAGCATTCAGAGCTATAAATTTCCCTGTAAGCACTTCTCTGGAGTCATTTCATAAACTCTGATAGGTTGTATTTACTATCACAATGTGGATTTTTAAATTCTTCCTTGTGTTTTGTCTATTTTGTTTTGTGCATTTTGAAGCTCTCTTATTAGGTTCACACATGTCTAGGATATTATTTCTTCTTGGTGAAGTGACTCTTTTATCATTGTATGTATCCCTGTTTATCTCTAGTAATTTTCTTATCCTGAAGTCTTCTTTATGTATACCAGCTTTCCCAATTCTTGTAACTGGGCTTTGCATAACTAAGGAAATCAGATGAGTTTTCTTAATAAAAAAGTCACAAAAAATTTAAGCTGAAACAAACTACCTTGGAAAACATAATCATCCACAAGAGTTCAGTCTATGGAACTAAAAGATGGTTGCTTTCTATTAAAAAAGTATTTGTCATAAGAAGTTAATTGATGACTCTATGCTGAACCTCAGAGTTCAAGCATTCTATAATAGTCACACTCTTATTTGACAATGTGAATGTTACTTTCTTTGTCTCACTATTATTATTATTGCTTAATACTTCATTGCAGGAATCGTCTGATTTCTTTTCTGAATGTATTTATCTTCGTTCATTCTTTATGAGGTTTTTGTTTCTAGTCCTTATCTTAAACATTGTCTTTGTTGTTAAATTTTAAGCCTTTTTTAATTCTATGAAGGCAAAAAGTAGAAACCTAATAATTACATGTATATGTAAAAATAAAAAAATAAATATTTATCTTATTTCACTATATATTTATGACAAATTTATTATTTGACTTCTCCGGTAAGCAAAATTTTAAAAGAAAAAAATGAAAAACATTTCCGATACATACACTAATAACTTAAATGTGGGAGTTACAGCTGCCTTACCAATTTTTACAGGGAAAAAAATATTAATAGGGCTCACTTAAATTAACCTTCTACTCAAAAACTCTGACCTGGTATTATGTTGGATAAAGCCCTTCAAATTCTTTCTCTTTATATTGTTATAATAACTACTATGTAAAAGAAAACATATTTACTTCTACTGATGTATGCTCTAAACAGGATTTTTGGTGGATAAGGAAGTTTTAGTTTGTTAATCTGTGTGAGAGGTAGACAGGCTGAACTCTCCAAGGTCTCTCCAAATTAGGGTAAAGCTGAAAAGCAGGCCATCCCTGTGGCTCCTTATCAAGACCACTAAAGATGAAAGGAGCCAAGTGGCAGCCCAGACAGGGTAACATTGTGAAGACCATTCCTACATAGAGAATCAGTAGCAGGCTGGCTGAAGCCTTTGGATTCCTGATGGGCAGTTTAATTAGGGAACCTGGTTTGCCTGTCCTATGGAGATGAAACTTGTTTTCCCCTCCCTGTTTCTGTATGCATTATGGGGGTTGTTGACAATTTATATTACCTTATGCTCTTGCCCCCAAATTTCTGGGGGTGCTTGGGATTCTTTTTTTTACTATTTAAATTTTGACACTCTTCCATTTCTTTATGAATCTTTGTCTTAGAGAGCAATAAAAGGTTTCTGAGGAATTGGAGTGCTGCTGAATTGTCTTATTCTGCTACTTGGTACATAACATAATGTAAGCCACTTCAGGATTCTCAGATTTTATGCATTAAGTTGGTGTGAAGTTTCCTTCTTTCTTCAGCACTGTCCCCCTTGTCAGCTCCCAGCCCAGGTTGGGGTCACCCCAGAACCCCAACAAATCTGGACATTGATCCTCAATAATGAAAAAGCCTTAGTATGGGATACTAAAGATCTGGAATCAGGTCTTTGCTCAGCAATTTTTAGTTATGTGGCCCTGCATTTCAAATTCTTAGTTTCCTTGTGTTGGTACTTAAGCAGTAATTTCATCTTTACAGTATGAAGAAATGAACTACTATAGACCATTCATTGAAAGCTTACCCATGCCCTAGACTAGTACAGATCAAATGTCAGCCACCATCACAAGTTGTGCTGAGTTTTTTTATACTAGTTAGGCTGTTGTCTGCTAACAGCCTATAGGCTAACTCCTATAATCCTAGCACTCTGGAAGGCTGAGGCCAGTGGATCTATTGAGCTTAGGAGTTCAAGACCAATCCTGAGCAAGAATGAGACTCCCATCCTTACTAAAAAAAAAAAAAAGAAGGAAAAGAAAAAGTAACTCGGCATGATGCCAGAGACTTATAGTCCCAGCTACTCAGGAGGCTGAGGCAAGAGGATCACTGGAGCCTAAGAGTTTGAGGTTGCTGTGAACTAAGATACCCTGGCACTCTATCCAGGACATAGAATGAGACTCTCTCTCCCAAAAATAAAAAAGTAAATAAAAACTAGTTAAACTTTTATTTAATGTTTTCTGTAAGTCAATATATTTTTAAAATTTATTTATTTATTATTTTTATTTTTTTGAATGGAGTCTCACTCCATTACCTACTAGAGTGCCATGGCATCAGCCTAACTCACAGCAACCTCAAACTTTTGGGCTCAAGTGATCCTCCTGCCTCAGCCTCCCCAACAGCTATAACTATAGGCGCTTGACTTCACTATCTCTGGCTAATTTTTCTATTTTTAGTGGAGATGGGGTCTTGTTTTTTGCTTAAGCTGGTCTCAAACTCCTGAACTCAAGCAATCATCCTGCCTCTGCCACCCAGAGTGCTAGGATTATAGGTGTGAACCACTGCATCCATGCAAATTGTGAACTGTTTTTCTTTATATATATATGTATGTGTGTGTGTGTATTTAAGACTAGTGAAGTACAAGCTGGGTATAGTAGCTCATGTCTGTAATCCTACCATTCTGGTAAGCTGAGGCAGGAAGACTGCTTGAGCTCAGGAGTTTGAGAGGAACCTCAGCAAGAACAAGATTCTGTCTCTACCAAAAACAGAAAAAATTAAGCAGGTGTTGTAGCGTCTGTCTGCAGTCTCAGCTACTCAGGAGGCTGAGGCAAGAGGACTGCTTAAGCCCAGGACTTTCAGGTTTCAGTAAGCTATGATAACTCCCCTGCACTTGCAGCTGGGGAGACAGATAGAGGAAAGAAAGAAGGGGAGGGAGGGAAAGACGGAGGGAGGGCAGGAAGGAAGGGAAAGGGAAAGGGGAAGGGAAGGGAAGGGAAGGGAAGGGAAGGGAAGGGAAGGGAAGGGAAGGAGGGGCAAGAAAGAGGAAAGGAAGGAAGTAAGGGAGGGGAGGCAAGAAAGAGGAAAGGAAGGAAGAAAAAGGAAAGGGAAGAAAACAGCAAAGAAAATAAAAAAGAAAGAAGGAAAGAAAGAAAAGGCAAGAAAGAGGAAAGGAAGAGAGGGTGAGGGAGAAGGAAAGACTAGTGAAGTGCAATAGTGAAAAGGAGGAAAAGAGAATAACAAGGAGTTTGATTTATAACCAGGAACAATTAGGACAGCTACCTTCAGACCAGTCATAAATTTAAAAGAAAATTTCTAATCATTAAAATTGTCCACAGAAAACCAATATTATATGCCAAAAAGAAAAGATATCTACTCCTGATAGAAATTTTAAAATCATTCAATCATTTGAATGATAGAATCAATAATTAATTCATCAGTCAATCAGAAATTATCTCTGGGTAGAATTCTGAATAAGAAAGTCAGAAAAAGATGGAGGAGAACATAGGAAAAAAGATGAGAAATAAATGGAAATAAGTCAAGACGCAAAAAAGACAATGTTAATAAGGAATAATGGCTGGTAATAGATATCCACTTGTGAAGTGGCATGAGATGAGTGATCAAAGTATCCTAAAGAATATTTTTAAAAACTTTATTGAGACATAAATTATATACCATAAAATTCACCCATTTAAAGTGTACAAATTAGTGGGTTTACATACATTCACAAGTTGTGAAACTATCACCATAAGCTAATTTTAAATATTTTCATCACCTGCAAAAGAAACCTTTAGGTTAGGCAGTTAGGTAGACATGAGCAGGGTAGATGGTAGATGTTATTTTGGACTGGCTTGAGTCAGGCTGGCCTGAGCTGTCATGAGAACGGGGAATCAAGACCTGTGACTCTGATTTAGTGCAGCATGACAAAAATGACCCAATTCATATCATCAATTGTTACACCATCAACTCCATTATCCCAGTTAGGTCATTCTCCCTGAGGACCTCAGATTCCTTATCCAGAAATAAAGGACTTTGTGCTAAACTGTAATGAAGTTTTCTTTATGTTTTAAAGTATTCAGATTTAAAGTTAATGCCTCACATTTCCAGTTATATTAAAATAAAGCAACAGAGAGAAAAAATTTCTAAGTTTCTTTTCTCAGTGTTCTACCTGATTCATGCATACTTCACAAAGTACAACAAACTTTGCAGACTTTAAATTATAAAGAATTAGGAATCTATTATTTCTCTAATAACATATCTTATCTAGGGATTCTGTAAAACTTAATGAATTTCCAAGTCTGTATGTAACCACTGTACTCAAGGTGTACATGAGTTTCTAATATGTGTAATATAGTCAAAATAAAAATACACATATTAATATCGTACATGTCAGTTCTGATAAAAAAAAAGCCATTAAAGTCAAATTGTTACATATAAACCAAAACCACAAATGGTTCTTATATTTCAGAGCTTTTTATTTTTTGAAAAAGGAATTCAAAGTAAAAAAAACTTTCATTGAGTTATAAAATTAAACTGGAACAAACAGGAAACTCAAATAATCACTACATACTGGTCACAGAAATTAGTTTAGCATAAATATATATGAAGATAAAATATCTTTCTAATGATTACAGTAAGTATCAACTGCAGTGAAATATAAAATGTTCTTTCTTAAGCCCAGGCTGTAATAGCATTTCTGCTTATTACTGATAGCAGACAAATGGTGCCCCAGCCAGCTCAGCAGAGTGGGGCTGGGGGACCTGCCGCCTCTGTTTTGGCAGCAGCAGCCAGCAAAGGAACCAGCAGGCTGGAGCATATGCAAGTAGGGGAGCTTTGCTCTCCCACCAGAGGCACCGGACAAGCAGGGGAAGACACTGGCACCTCCTCTTCCTCCAGCACATCCCTAATTGGTCCATTTTCAAAACCTGCTCCTGATTGGTCTGTTTTCTGGACCTGAAAGCTCATTGGACAATAGCCCCTATATAAACCCCTGAGCAGAGCGCTCAAGAGCAGGTCCCAGCAGATACTCCAGGGAGAGAGAGCAGAAGAGAAAGAGCTGTAATACTTGGATCCTGCTCTGCAAGAAAGTTTGGCTCTCTGTAAGAGCTGTAACACTTATACCCTGCTCTGCAAAGAGGTTTGGCTTTTTATAAGAGCTGTAACACTTGTAGCCTGCCCTACAAGGAGGTTAGGCTCTTTGTAAGAGCTGTGACACTTGTACAAAACCTAATTTATCCTGCTCTGCAAGGTTTGGCTCTTTGTAAGAGCTGTAATACCTGTTAAATAAAACCTAACTTATTGTCTATCCTGTGGTCCATTGATTCATTCATCAAATCATTGGGACCAAGACCCTGGAAATCCAATATCAAAAGTCTGGTAACACTCTGATCCTACATAAGCTTATCAACAGATGTTTTCTCATAGTTTCTTTATTAACATTTTGTTTATTTTATCTTCCCATTGATTATAATAGCAATAATATATTTCATTTCTCAAAAAGTATTATCACAAGTACCTTCAGTCACTTCATGATATTTCTCAATACTTTTCTGAGAGGGAGTTACCATACACTGTCTTTTTTTCAGATGTGGTAATTAAAGCTCAGAGAAGTAAAAATGACAGCCAAGATAATTTGTGTACAGAGAGTAAGACCATAGGTATTTTGATTACCATTTTCTAGTGATTTTCCTTAATAAATAAGTAATAATATTTATTAAATGCCTAAGCCTAAGTTTTCTCATTGAAAAACCAACCAACCACCCTATCTTATAGGACTTGTATTAAGTTCAAACTGCTTCAGAACCTGAGGAATCTACAAAAATAAACTTCCAATATGACAAGCAGCCATTCTCTGAAGACAAACAAGAGTGAATTAAAAAATTACATGTTTTAATTAACAGAAAGCCACTAGGAAAGAAAAACAAAAAATTAAAAAGGAAGAAAAATTACATTAAAACAAAAAAAAGCACTTATTTCTCAAAACATACTTTAGAAGAGTTAAGTCATTTTACTTCCCACCTAAAATCTTACCAGAACTAATGTGTGGATGTTATTTTCTAAAATATTCCTCTGGAAATTCATTTTGATTGATGAAGAGCAATTTTGAGAATTGAAATTTTCAATGACACAAAGAAAATAATATAGAATTCAATGGCTTCCAAATAACATAATAACTTTTCATTGGGGCCCATGTCTGTAATCCTAGCATTCTGGGAGGCTGAGGTGGAAAGATCTCTTGAGGTCAGGAGTTTAAGACGAGCCTGAGCAAGAGGGAGGCACCATCTCTACTAAAAGTAGAAAAAATGCTGTAGTCCCAGTTACTCAGAAGGCTGAGGCAGGAGGATCTTTTGAACCCAGAAGTTTGAGGTGGCTATAATTGAGGCTGATGCCATCCATGCACTTTAACCTCTGCAACGGAGTGATACTCTGACTCAAACACACACACACACACACACACACACAAACTCAAACACGGCTCAGCATCTGTAGCACAGTGGTTATGGTGCCAGCCACATACACCAAGGGAGCCGGGTTTGAACCCAGCCCAGGCCAGCTAAACAACAATGACAAGTGCAACAAAAAATAGCCAGGCGTTGTGGGGGGCACCTGTAGTTCCAGATACTGAGGGCAACATAGTGAGACTCTGTCTCAAAAAACAAACAAACAAACCAGACTCAGAAAATCAACCATAGGATTACAACAAATTGAGAAGAGGTTATTTATGAAAACCACTGAATTATGGGTAAGAACAGCATGAGTTTGTAGACATTTTTTCTGGGAAATACAACAATCTCTCAGATGTGTATATAAGGTAGTTCAACTAGGACAAGACAGGATATGATAACTGAAAAGTTCAGTGCTGCTGCCCAAGAATGAATCACTTAATTCAGTGTTATCCGTTAAAGTGGTAAGAATAGTCACACATGAATAGGAAGGACCAATACCTCTGAAAGACTAAAGTAATAAGTGTTTTCAGAAAAACAATAGAGTAGCAGGACAATGTGCTCAGTATTTCCATTCCCCCTACTACTAAACATGTTGAATTCTAAACACCAAATTTTAGCAGAGAGTAGCCTGAAAAGGGGTAAAATGTTTTCTGTCTCTCTTGTAACCTCCCCTACTCCTTCTAGAAATTAAAACCTGCATCCCTGCCTCAATCCAGTGGTCAAGAAGGGCATAGAAGTGTCCTTTGCTCTTTGTGTCACAGAAGATGGCGCAAGGAAATTGTTAAGGCAGAGGTCACTGAAATTGTTTTAGCCAAAGATGGCATGAATAGGAATCATCAATCCTATCATCAATAGTTGGAAAGCAATGGCACATCGCTGAAAACCTCCCCTTTAAAAGCTCTATATTTCTGCTCAGATGCAGAATATTGGTACTTTAGGAAAAGAGTCTGCCAACCTATACATGTGCCAACAAATTAATAAATTTCTCTTTCCTTCTTCTCAAAGCAGTTGTCCTTGTTCTTTTGATAAAGCCTTGGGGACAAGTGTCAAACTTTCAGTAACAGAAATTGAGGTCCCTGGGCAGGCCTACTGGCACCCTAGTAGAACAGCACCCTGTGACTGCAGCCATGGTTGGAAGAACTATCGGTCTCCACTGGGAAAAACATTTTTTGGGGAACTGCCCCAGCAGCTGCCAGACCCTATTTAACTCCAAGTTAACTTCTGTCTCTTCTTGCCTGAAAGCAGACACAGCTCCTAGGTACCTAAACCTTTTTGCAAAGAAGGAAACAGATCTGGCAACTTCCAGACAGCCTTGGCCCATTTTTCTAAGTTCCCTTACATGCATAAGCAAGACCCTGGATTCTACCCATTTGAAGAACCTTTCAGACCCAAGGGCAGTGCACTTGTTTAGAAGTGCCACTGGGGTAGTGGAGGTGCCATTTGGGGTGGTTTTTCCCCTTGGATTCACATTCAACTGATAGGCCTTGACTGTAGGAGATGCCAACATCCGAGCAAGATGATCTGCAGCTGAGGCATGGCCTCTGGCCATTCCTCCACAGGAGTTCCTTGTGGGAGGAGCCCGTGCCCTCAGCACCTAGTCATTGTTAATTACTCCCCTGACCTGTGTTGTTCTGGCTCAATAAAAGGCTGGTGCAGAGGTTGCTCAGGGCTACCCAGAAAGTCAGGGCTAGCC